>RCUC01162705.1:0-54475 GCA_003697995.1 Taxidea taxus jeffersonii | reverse complement strand
TGAGGGGTGTTCTCTGCACCTCCTGGATTTTGATGCTTGTTCCCCTTGCTATATTAGGGAAATTCTCTACAATAATCCTCTCCAGTATACCTTCTGCTCCTCTTTCTCTTTCTTCTTCTTCTGGAATCCCAATTATTCTAATGTTGTTTCGTCTTAAGGTATCACTTATCTCTCGAATCCTCCCCTTGTGGTCCAGTAGTTGTTTGTCTCTCTTTTGCTCAGCTTCTTTATTCTCTGTCATTTGGTCTTCTATATCACTAATTCTTTCTTCTGCCTCATTTATCCTAGCAGTAAGAGCCTCCATTTTTGTTTGCACCTCATTAATAGCTTTTTTTACTTCAACTTGATTAGATTTTAGTTCTTTTATTTCTCCAGAAAGGGCTTTTATTTCTCCCGACATGGTTTCTCTAATATCTTCCATGCCTTTTTCGAGCCCGGCTAGAACCTTGAGAATCGACGTCCTGAATTCCAGATCTGACATATTACCAATGTCTGTATTGATTAGGTCCCTAGCCTTCGGTCCTGCCTCCTGTTCTTTTTTTTGTGGTGAGTTTCTCTGCCTTGTCATTTTGTCCAGATAAGAATCCACTGTTCTCCTTGTTAAGTGAACTTGGTCTTGGCTGGATTTCTTTGATCTTCTGGGGGGAGGGGCCTGTTGTAGTGATTCTCAGGTGTCTCTGCCCCAGGTGGAATTGCACCGCCCTTACCAGGGGCCGGGCTAAGTAATCCTCTCAGGTTCGCTTTCGGGAGCTTTTGTTCCCTGAACGCTTTCCATAGAGTTCAGGAGGATGGGAATGACAATGGCGACCTCCCAGTCTCCGGCTCAGAGGAGCCAAGAGCTAGGGGCCCCAGTCTCCAGTGTGCCTTCAGAGAAAAGTGTTTAACCACTCCCGTCTCCCCAGCCTCTGGCCGCGCTCAGAGAAAATCGTGCGTAATCAGTCCCGTCTCACTGGCTTCTGGGAGCGCTCAGAGCTCACCCAGCCTGTGACCAAGCATCTCTGTCTCTGGCAGAGTCCCACCTGGAGTCTCCGAACCCCGTAGATCCCTGAGCTCTCCCAGGTCAGAGTCTCCCTGGATCTTGTGGGGACCCCTCGCACAGAGCACCGGCCCGTGTCACAGACCACGGCTCTAGGAAACCCCAAGTTGAGAGTTTACTCCTTGGCTCTGTCTCCGCAGCCGGCTTCCCCGCTCTAATACCTGTGAGCTCTGTGACACTCAGACACCCCTGATCCTTCTGTGACCCCGCAGGACCTGGACTCAGGTCCCCGTGAGATCTTCACCCCAGTTTAGCCTCTGGAGTGATGTCCCTCCATGGAGCAGACTTTTAAAAGTCCTGATTTTGTGCTCCATTGTTCCGCCGCTTGCCGGGAGCCAGCCCCTCCTCCCGGGGTCTATCTTCCCCTCACGTTGGATTCACTTCTCCACTGGTCCTACCTTTTAGAAAGTGATCGATTTTCTGTTTCTAGAATTGTTGTTTTTCTTCTCTTCAATCTCCTGTTGGATTCGTAGGTGTTCGGAATGGTTTGATAGGCTATCTAGCTGATCTCCTGCTGCCTGATGTCGTCTCAGCCTGCTACTTATCTGCCATCTTGACTCCTCCCTATTTTTAGGTATTTTGGTACAACATTTTGATGGATGTACTATTATAACTTCCTTGTCTATAACCACCAAATTAACACTTAAAATAATTTATATTATACATTTACATTGCCAAGTGATTTTAATATGCATTTATAAAGTGATTAAAGTAACAAATCTCTCTTCATTTTGATAGTTCCAGGCCCAGTCAATAACTTACATGCTTTACTGAAGACAGATAATAGTATAATTGTGACTTGTAAGCCTCCTACCATATATAATGGCCCCATGAATGGCAGCTACCATCTGAAAGTCAAAACCGGAGGTGGTGATGTTAAAGAAGGTAAATTAAAATCTTGTAATTTCTCTGTAGAAGATCTTCAATATTCAACAACGTATGAATTTGAGGTAAGATTTTAATTTCTATAATCACTATAGTACTGATATACATTATAATGATTGTCATGTCATGCTTAAATCATACTAAGACCAGTGTTCATGTGAGCTTGAGAAACTGTGTCTAATGAAATCAAACATTGAAGTCTTAAATATTTGAGTTCAAACTTTGAGTCCCTAGTTCTAAAAACAGCAGTTTCAAACAAATATTTTTTTTGGAATATATTTGACCTTCAATATGATTTGCTTAAAGCAAAATTATTGCTCCTTTGTCAAGAAGCCCAACATTTTCATGCAGTGGATTATTAATTTGTCAAATCTTTCACTTACCTTGAATTTATCTTTATTAACATGACTTTTTAAATTACAAAATATTTTATAGGTACACTGAGGTTAGAAAAGAGTAGAAATAAATATTAGGAAATACGAGTGAATATAGAGAATTAAAAATCTCGTCTATAAGCTTACTGTGTACTGATCATATTTTGTGAATGTACTCCTAAAATGAAAAAACTCAGTCTTTCTCCTGATTGTAGGGGAAAACCTCAGTTCAGTCTTCTCTTGTGTGTTCTTCTCTGTGAGTCTCCTGTACTCTTCAAATGCAATACTAAACTGACACTTCTGGTCACAATGTGTGGAGTCTTTTCCTCACATCAACAAGTCTTTGTGGCACCAGCTGGGTGTCCTACAATTTAATTCAAGTCTGACACTACCTATCTGGAGACAGTGGCAGATTCCACTGGCGAAGGGCTTGGTCCCACAAGACTGTTCCCATTCCTCTTCAGATGCCAACTGCAAGTAGCTGGTCCCTAGGTTACCCTCAACTTCTGTCCAACGTGGCTATAAATTGGGCCTTCCCATGACTCTCTCTCCTCAGGTCTGACTGTTTGTGTGACCCACAAAACTCAAGGAAACACTTATTCACATTTATTTATTCATACCAATTTATTAAAGGATGTGGTAAAGGATATAGATGAATAGTCAGATGAAGAGATAGGGTGATGTCTGAGAAGGCCCCAAGTACAGCAGCTTCTGTCTCCATGAAGTTGGAATGCACCATTCTCCCGATGTAGATGTGTTCACCAATCTGATAGCTCCCCAAATCTTGTTCTTTGGAGATTTTAAGGAGCCTTCATCATGTAGATGTGATCAATCATTAACTTCATTTTCAGCCCTTCTATCTTCTCAAGAGAATGAGAGGCGGGACTAAAAAATCCAAGCTTCTTCTCATGGCTTTATCTATCCAATGACTAGTCACCTCGTTAGAATGAAAGACACTCCTATCACCAGGGAAATTATAAGGGTTTCAGGAATTCTATGCCAGGAACCAAGGGCAAAGACCAGTATATATTCTCCACTACCTCACAACTTCCATAACATGTAATGCATATTTATATATATTCAGCATATATATTATCAACATTTTATTTATTTATTTATTTGACAGACAGAGATCACAAGTAGGCAGAGAGGCAGGCAGAGAGAGAGAGGAGGAAGCAGGCTCCCCACTGAGCAGAGAGCCCGATGCAAGGCTCGATCCCAAGACCCTGATATCATGACCTGAGCTGAAGGCAGAGGCTTTAACCCACTGAGCCACCCAGGCGCCCCTATTATCAACATTTTGAACGTGCAGTTTTTTACATATCACTTTATCATGAACAGTTTTCCATGTTAAATATTCTGCTGCTATGCAATTTTTAATTGTTGTATAAGATTCTATCATACGGCTTTATCACATTCTATTAACTGTGCTTGTTTTCATCTCCATTGTAGACAATAATCAATAAAAACACTTACTGGTAAATAGGAAAATCTTTGAATTGGTCTTTAATCACTTCAGTTTAAATAAATTCCTGGAAATAAATGTATTGGGTTAAAAAGAATTTACGGGATGTCTGGGTGGCTCGTTGGTTAAGCGGCTGCCTTCAGCTCAGGTCATGATCCCAGCGTCCTAGGATCAAGTCCTACATCGGGCTCCCTGCTCAGTGGGGAGCCTGCTTCTCCCTCTGCCTCTACCTGTGCTTGCTTGCGCTCTCTCCCTCTCTCTCTCTGTCAAATAAATAAATAAAATCTTAAAAAAAAAAGAATTTACATGTATTTTAAGAATTTTTGTGATAATTTTTTTTTCCCTCTAAGTTACCAAATTATGCTTCCCATAACAGTATATGAAGTGACTGCTGTTAAGTCTCACAATACTGGGCATGCCCTTCTTTTTCTTTGATGTGTAGTAGGTGAAATATGGTATTAACATCTCTTTTGGTTTTAATGGAGTTTCTTTATTTACCAATGAAGATAAATATAGTTTTTGTTGTTGCTGTTATTGGTCTTGTGGTACCATACTTTTTACCTCCTTTGCCCAGTTTTATTTGGGGAAGTTGGATATTGATGATATTAAAGTCTTTGTCATATAAGTTGCAAATTTTGTTTCTGGTTTGCAGTTTGCTTTTTAATTTTATTTATAACACTAAGTTATACACAATTTTTCCTTTTATTTTTATTCTGTCAAATTTATCAGTTTTATTTCTGATTTGATGGAAATTTAAACAGTCAATAGTTGACTGTTCAATATAATGTTGGCAACTGGCTTCATATTTTTAATCACTTAAAGAAATGTTTATGCATATATAATAATGTATATAAATATATAAACTTTCTTGTTGTTTCTCTGTTTAGTCAGAGATACAGGTTAGACTTTATCAGATGTTTTTATTGTACTATATTAGATGATGCCATGGTTGTGATGACATAATGTTATTTGTTTATATGGTGAATTATAGTAATAGGTTTTGTAATGCTAAACCATATCACATTCTAAGAAAAAAATCTTGCTCTGTTGTTATGCATTATTTCCTGAAAGTATTATTGAATTCAATGGCTTAATTTTTTTAAGTCTTTATGAATGGATATTCATAAATGAGATCATTCTATAAGTGGGTAGAAGTAGTGGGCATAGCCATTTGGTATAGGTGTGGGCATGCTCCATTCTTAATATATTTTGGTATAAAGGTTGTGCTAACCTGATAAAGCACATTGGAAACATTTTCCTGTTTTTCTACATTTTGTAACTTTAATTAATATAGGGATGATTTGTTCTCTGAATAATTTGTTTTAATCCTTTTAACACAGAGGAATTCCTTCTGAACCATTTACATTTTATTCCTATATAATTTTCTTTACAGATATTTTACATTTTGTGAGAGTGATATTTATTTTTTCAAGGAATAGTCCATGTAAAAGAAATATTTTGTTATTGCATATCACATCCATTATATGTCATCTCCCATTACTTTTCTAGCACCCATTAAGCTACATTTCTTTTCAGTTTCTCAACCACATCTGTAAAGGTACTTTACCTGATGCTCTTCTCTCTTTCTAGAATTTTCTTCTCCCATTTGTCAATATAACTTATTCTGGAAAATATAGACAAATGTCATATTAAAATACAATCTTCAAATTCAAATTAGTATATTATTATCTAGTTATCCATTTTCCCCTACCTTCCAAAAGATTGTCTCTTGTTTTCTTCATTGCATGTACCATAATTCATTTTCATGTATTTTTCTGTTTCTACTACAACATTTATGCCATCACAAGGTACCAATCATTTTAGTTTTCATCATCACTGTAATCTCTGGTTAATAGAATAATAAAGTTGTTTTTATCATTCTTAATTTATTACTTTTCTTTTTGTAGATTTATTTTTACGTTCTGGTAATTTAGGATTGAAAGTGATTTTTGGTCCATTTCTTTCTTTTTTTTATTTTCTAAAAACAAAAGAAAGCTATGAACTGTCCTTTGGTAAAATTTTGACTGTATACCATGTCTGTGTTATTTATTACTAATTTTTGAATGACTGACATAATATTTAATGAGTGGATTTTTAGAGTAGAATGTTCTTATTATTGATAATTTCCAAAGAATTTATAACTGCAGTTTGAAAGAATTTTTCATTTATCTGTTTTTAAAGAGAATGTTTTTATGTTTTTGGTGCTTGAATTTTTATTGCTATTAATTGTTAGATTTTAAAAGATAATCAGCTTTTACAATTCCTACTCTTTGGAATTTATAAAATATTTTTACAGCTCAATGTATAATGAATGTTAATAAATATCCTGTGAGTACTAATTTGTCAAATTTTACCAAAGGGTAAAAACTTTGATATATATTTTCCAAATCTGTCATGTTTATCTTTTAATGATACTATTCAGATTTATTTTTACTTAAATTTGTTTTTTGCCAAAGCTTCTTATTGCTTTCTTCCTCCTTTCAGCTTTCCTTGTATCACTAAATTGTGTTGGTTTTATTTGTATTCAGTATTACATGACACAGATAGTTATGCTAGTTAGGTCAACACTGTAGATTTTAACCTATATCACTTGAGGGTGCCAATCTTTATCATTTTAATCCATGTGAATTAAGTATCTCTTTATTATAAATATTGTGATTCTTATTTCTACTTATTTTTATAAATTGTATGTGCATTTTATTTATAACTCTTATAAACAGTATATGATAGAATTTCCCTTTTAAAAAAAATGTAAAGATATTAGGTAGGGAATTTTAACTTTAAGATTTGAATATTTTGTTGTGTTGGATTTTATTCCTTCAGTTTCACTTATTCTTGCTAATTATAACCATTATTATTATGATGATTATAGCTAAATAGGTTGAGATTCCTTTTATCTTTTTCACTGTTAAATAATTTCTTTAGGGCACCTGGGTGGCTCAGTTGGTCAAGCAACTGCCTTCGGCTCAGGTCATGACCCTGGAGCCCTGGGATCAAGTCCCACATCGAGCTCCCAGCTCCATGGGGAGTCTGCTTCTCCCTCTGACCTCCCCTCTCATGCTGTCTCACTCTATCTCTCTCTCCCTCAAATAAATAAATAAAATCTTTAAAAATAAATAAATAAATAAATAATTTCTTTAAAAAATATTTGATAACAAAATGTTGACATAATCTTGGTTTCAACTTGAAAGTTAACCTGTATATTTGAATTAAAATAAATAGCATTGTATGAGAAGTAATATATGTGTTTCAATATGATAAATAAATTTACATTAGAAAATTATTTTCTCTTTTACTGAAATTCAGGTCTACTATAACAATGGGAACTTTGATGGACCTGCAGAAAGAGTTTCTCAATCAACATCTTGTAAGTCATTACATGGCTATTTATTATATTTTATTTACATCAAAACATATATTAACACAAAGTTTTATTTTACATTCATACTAATATTTAATTTTTAAATGTTCATGTTTTCCATAAATAATATTTTAAGTTGCCTATAAAAAGATGTATAGGTAAATAAAATACAATATTTTACTTTATTTTTAATTTTTGAGTATAGTTGACACACAATGTTACATTATTTTCAGGTGTACAACATAGTGATTTAACAACTATACTTTATGCTCTGTTCACCTCAATTGTGGCTACCATCTGTCACCATGCAACACTATTACAATATCATTGGCTCTATTCCTTATGCTGTGCCTTTTATTCCAGTGATGTATTCATTTCATAACTGAAAGCCTGTGCCTCCCACTCCCCTCACCCATTTTACTCATCCCCTCACCCCTCTTCTCATAGACAACAATCAGTTTGTTCCCTGTAAAATATAATATTTTAAATTCTATTAGGAGATTCGATTATTAAAGGATTGTTGATTTCATAAAATAATTCACAAGAGGATTTATCTACATAGACTTAAATTATGATTAGATTTATGACGCTTTTTCATGTTTGCTTTGTGTACTGTTTTGGAGATTGTTACTTATTTTATCTTATTCTGTCAGTCCAAGGTAAGAGTGGTAGAAGTAGGCATTAGAAAAAAATCTGTTCTGATTTACGTAACTAAAGCCAAGATAATGCTTAATAACAATATGCCTATTTGATTTTTTTTTTAAGATTTTTTATTTATTTGACAGGCAGAGATCACACAAGTAGGCAGAGAGGCAGGCAGAGAGAGAGAGGGAAGCAGGCTCCCTGCTGAGCAGAGAGGCCAATGCGGGACTCGATCCCAGGACCCTGGGATCATGACCTGAGCCGAAGGCAGTGACTTAACCCACTGAGCCACCCAGGCGCCCGCCTATTTGATTTTTTATCACTAATATTTTACACATTTAAATGAAAAAAAAGTTGCAGATAGAAAAAAAATCACTTAGGGGCACCTGGGTGGCTCAGTGGGTTAAAACCTCTTTTAAATTTTAAAAGATTTTAAAATCTTTTTTAAAATCACTTAAATTTAAATGTCATCATGATAATGAAAATAACAGGTACCTGTCACCACTCCCCACTCTCTGTCCTGCTCGTGGAGAGGACCAATTTTCACCATTCCTGTTTTCAGTTCTCCTTATAGTTCTTTCCATATATGTCAAGAATATTGCTAGTCTTTCCAGAGCTAATATTAACATTGCCCATTGATCTGATCCTATGAAGGAAGAAGACTGAGTTCATTGTTTTAAGTTTTTTCTGCCTGTTGGCTTGTAAATTAAGTTAAATATTTAAATCTCTATGGGTTGTGTTACCAACCACGGGCTGTTTCTGATGCTATCATTGCAGCTTCTCAGCTCACTCTCTTACACACATATGCATCTGCACGATGACGAACATGTTATTTTCCAAAGTCTTTGAAAAAGAGGAAAGAGAAAAGCTCCTGTTTCAAGCTGCTTTCTTAAGGCCCATGTACAGTTTTCATTCTTTCTGTTTAGAGGTTTAAACTAAATGTTCCCAATGTGAAATGCCCACCAAATTCAGCCAAGTAGCTTTGATTTTATTACCATTTAAGTACTTTCCTTTTACAATTCTTTACAATAAAAACAGCTTCATTGAATTTTTTTTTCCCCCGAGCGTGCAGATAGCTTATAGCTGAAGCACCTATTCTTGGGGGTCAATGACTCAACTGGGGACATTTCACACTCACATCTTAATAGGCCAGATGTGAGACTGCTTCACTCAGAAAGACACAGAACAGGAAACACAGGGTGCCAGTGGGGGAGGCTATCAGCCTCAAAGGTGGTAGCAATGAGCATGGTGGTCCAAGAACCATTCTGTGACTCCTCCCCGCCACCCCCCAGAGGTGAGGGAGGAGAATCAGACCCTGTTGGGTGGGGGGAGCTGCCCTGGCTTAGAGTCCCCATGTTAAGAAAGGAACCAGTATCTCTTAGAATAGTTCCGGGGCATAGCTTCCAGACATGCCCATAGGGATAGGGCCAGAAATGAGATGTGCCCTGGGTTACTCCATTCAGGAAAACCTAAAGCTAGGGTTTTCCCCAGGACCGTGTAGTTGGTACAAAAACCTCCCTGTCCAGAGTTTAGCAACCAGGGATCATTTTCACCACTGGCACTGTTGCCTTTTAACACAGGTAATATTTCACTTTTCTCAGATTTCCATGTCAGTGGAGCTAGAGAGTTATCCCAAGGTCATTTTTCCATAACGCAGAAAAAGTTTTGTTGACTTTTTGCTCCCAGTGGCATTGTCATTAAAGATAAACAGTAAGACGTTATTTAAAAAATTTAAATTCAGTTAGCCAACATATAGTTATAATGACGTTTTAATAGTGACATCTTCTCCAGGGGAGGTCTGGGGCTGGCACTTGCCAACTAGAAATACTAGAAAAGTATTGCTGAGCTTCCCTGGCATAAGATTTCCTCATTTATATTTTGACAACATTTCCAGTTGAACTCCTGGGGCCCCTTTCTTCTTGTACTGATTTGGACTCCCTAGGTGTACAGCTCAGCCACTGAAGTAAATTTTTCCTTCATTAGTTTCCTCTTTTAGAATTGCTACATCCGAATCTGTTTTTTTTTTTAACTTTTTAAAAAATTTATTTGACAGAGACAGAGATCACAAGTAGGCAGAGAGGCAGGCAGAGAGAGAGGAAGGGAAACAGGTTCCCTGCTGAGCAGAGAGCCCGACACGGGGCTCGATCTCAGGACCCTGAGATCATGACCTAAGCCGAAGGCAGAGGCTTTAACCTACTGAGCCACCCAGGCGCCCCCCAAATCTATTTTTTTTTAAATTTACTTGTATATATTCTCTAGTGTAAGGAGAAAATATTCTAATGCTTGCATGTATAAAAATGAAATGCTTGATTCTACCCTGGCACTTGATCAATATTTTGACCTGGAGTAGAATTCTACGTTTAAAAATCTAGAATTAAAAAAGGATTTCTGTTTTGTTCTCCTGCATCCAGCATTACTTTATTTTTTAAAAAAAAATTAATTTATTTATTTGACAGAGAGAGAGAGAGATCACAAGTAGGCAGAGAGGCAGGCAGGGGTAGGGGGAAGCAGGCTCCCCACTGAGCAGAGAGCCCAATGCAGGGCTTGATCTCAGGACCCCGAGATCATGACCTGAGCAGAAGTCAGAGGCTTAACACATTGAGCCACCCAGTCGTCCCCAGCATTACTTTCTAATGCCTTCCCATTTCTCAATCTTTTTCTATATTCTCATATTTTTGTTCTCTTGGGAACTTTTAGGGTTTCCTCTTTATTCTTGGTCTTGCATTGGTCTTTTTTCATTTCTTTTCCTGGATACTATTGGCTTTTTTGGTCTAGAGACTTATATCTCTGAGAAATTTTCTTTTCTCAATTTTTTTTTCCTGTAGTCCTTTTGGCACTCCTGTTAGTCACATTTTGGAAATTATACATCAGTTTATTATTTTGGAATCCCCCTTTCTTGTTGAGAGTTTCCTTGAGAGTGTGGTTCTTATCAGCAGTCTGATCAAAACCATAGCGAGACAATAGGAGAAGTTGATTAGAAGTGCTGTGATCCGGGACGCCTGGGCGGCTCAGTTGGTTAAGCAGCTGCCTTCGGCTCAGGTCATGATCCCGGGGTCCTGGGATCGAGTCCCACATTGGGCTCCTTGCTCGGCAGGGAGCCTGCTTCTCCCTCTGCCTCTGCCTGCCACTCTGTCTGCCTGAGCTTGTGCGCTCTCTCTCTCTCTCAAATAAAAAAATAAAAAAATCTTAAAAAAAAAAAAATCTAAATTTCTAAAAAAAAAAAAAAAAGAAAAAAAGAAGTGCTGTGATCCTTAGAGGGGCTGTTGACTGAGGATTCCTTGTATTATTATTTTTTCTGTTTATTAAAATAGAATTTTACTTTGTTATTTACTTATATAACATCTATTTTTTACTCCTTTTTAAAAAAAAATTTGTCCAAGTTTTATTTAAATTCAGGTTAGTTAACAAATAGTGCAGTACTGGTTTTCGGAGTAGAATTTAGTAACTCATCACTTACATATAAGACTCAGTGCTCATCACAAGTGCCCTCTTTAATGCCCATCACCCATTTAGTCCATCCCACCACTCACCTCCCCTCCAGCAACCCTCAGTTTGTTTCCTACAGTTAGGAGTCTCTTATGGTTTGCCTCTAACTCTGTTTAAACCTTTTTTTTTTTTTAAGATTTTATTTATTTATTTGTTAGAGAGAGAGTGAGCACAGGCAGACAGAGTGACAGGCAGAGGCAGAGGGAGAAGCAGGCTCCCTGCCAAGCAAGGAGCCCGATGTGGGACTCGATCCCAGGACGCTGGGATCATGACCTGAGCCGAAGGCAGCTGCTTAACCAACTGAGCCACCCAGGCGTCCCTGTTTATACCTTATTTTATCTTTCCTTCTCTTTCCCTATGTTCATCTGTTTTGTTTCTTAAATTCTGCATATGAGTGAAATCATATGGTATTTGTCTTTCTCTGACTTATTTAGACCTCAGCTCCATCCACATCATTGTGAATGACAAGATTTCATTCTTTTTGATGGCCGAGTAATATTCCATCATATATAAAATAAATATATTATATATATAAATATATATATATTCACATCTTCTTTATCCATTCATCAGTTGATGACACATAGACTCTTTCCAGAGTTTAGGTATTGTGATAATGCTGCTATGAACATCAGGGTACGTGTGCCCCTTCAAATCTACATTTTTATATCCTTTAGATAAATACCTTGTAGTACAATTTCTGGGTGGTAGGGAAGTTCTATTTTTAGCTTCTTGAGGAATATCCATACTGTTTTCCAGAGTGGCTGCACCAGTTTGCATTCCCACCAACAGTGTGTGAGGGTTCCTTTTTCTCCGCCTCCTCACCAACATCTGTTTTTTCCTGTGTTGTTAATTTTAGAGTCATTCTGACAGGTGTGAGGTTTTATCTCACTGTGGTTTTGACTTGTTATTTCCATGATGATGAATGATGTTGAGCATCTTTTCATGTGTCTGTTAGCCATCTAGATATCTTCTTTGGAAAAATGTCTATTTATGTTTCTGTCCATTTCTTAATGGGATTATTTTTTGTGGGGGTGTGTTGAGTTTGAGAAATTCTTTATCGATTGTGGATCTTAACCCTTTATCAGTTATGTCATTTACAAGTATCTTCTCCCATTCCACAGGTTGCCTTTTAGCTTTGTTGATTTGTTCCCTTCACTATGCAGAAAGTTTTAATCTTGATGAAGTCCGAATAATTCATTTTTGTTTTTGTTTCTCTTGCCTCTGATAATGTGTCTAACAATTACTACTGAAGTTGCTACTACTGAGGTCAAAGAGTTTACTGCCTCTGTTCTCCTCCAGTATTCTCTTTTGTCTTCCTTTTCTCCAGGAAAGGGCATGATTTCATGTTAAACTCTGGTGAAAATTTACATCAGGATAGGTCATCCTAATGGTAGAATGAAATAGTTTTTGTCCCTTGGTTAATTGATTTTATGCCTTAGTGAGTAGATGAGAAGTTTTATCTGTGTGGAACAGAAGACTTTCTGATCCTTTTGGGAGGCTATCTGCTTCTGCACAAAAGTTAAACTACATGAGTTTTTCTCTGAAATTTGTAATAACTAGATTATCTCTCTTATCCCTTCAAAATGGAATGCTGAAAGAAAGAGAATTAAGCCTAAAGGATTGTGTTGCATAAAGGAACAGTATATTGTGGAGAGTTTCTCTTTTACATTCTAATTGTTCCCTTAAAATATTAGGTGTTTTTATTTGTTTTGAATAATGTAGGCAAAATACACAAAATCAAGAATTTTTTCTATTTAGTCTCATTCTAAAAACTTTATTTTTTGAAAACTTCAAAAGAAGATAATGTATTAAAATGAAAGTACTTTTAAAAAAAATATTTTTTATTTATTCATTTGACAGAAAGAGAGAGATCACAAGTAGGCAGAGAGGCAGGCAGAGAGAGGGGGGAAAGCAGGCTCCTTGCTGAGCAGAGAGCCCGATGTGGGACTTGATCTCAGGACCCCGAGATCATGACCTTAACCCACCGAGCCACCCAGGTGCCCTCAAATGAAAGTACTTTAAAAGTGATATTCAAAAATCCAGTTAAATATTTGCCATAATAATCTTTTTTCATGTGTTATTTTTCACTTCTAGATAATTCTAGAGCACTGATTATATTTCTGGTATTTCTGATCATTGTGACATTCATAGCCCTCCTCGTTGTTCTCTATAAAATCTATGACCTGCGCAACAAGAGGTCCAGGTAAGAGTTGATTTCAAAATGAAAAATAATAGTAATAATGATGAAAGCACCCATATATGTGGCAACTTTAGAACCAATTAAGTAAAGAAGGTGAAGTAGCATGAAGTCCAGTTCGTCAGTGAACTTTTGATCAAAAACTTAATGTGGTCTTCTTGGTTTATAACAAATACTAATTGTTTCTACATTTACTAATAATGTTATGGATTTTTAAAAATAATAGCCAATGAAATGAATAAATGTTTATTCTTTTAGTACAAAGTAGGTCAGAGGGATCTAGAAATGATAAAGGCAAAAAGGAAAGAGAGAATTATCTAAGCAATTATATATATTCTCTTGGCCAGGAATAACTACATTTTATGAAAAACAAGAATTAAAAAAAAGTCACTTAATTGTGTTTAACAGACAACTCCTAGTTGGTTTCTTCCTCCCTTACTTTTTCTTTACTCCTCTCTCTCCCACATCTCCTCTCCTTCATTCTTTCCTCCCTCCCCTGCCATGTCCCTTCCTCCTCCCTTCCCTTCCCTTCCCTCCCTCCCTTCCCCTCCTCTCTTCTCCTTTCCCCTTTATCCTCCCTGTCTCCATTCCCTCCTTCCTCGATACATTCACTAAATATTATTTGAATCCCAACTGAACTCTATGTTTCTTTAAATATATATAAACTTCCATTTCTTATTTTCACAGCAATATGGAAGAAGAGGTTATACTTGTTGAAAGGGGTAAGTGGAGATATTTTTTTACTGGTGAATATTCCCTTCACATTTGAATCCATTCATTTTAAATAAGAATTCAACATTTTAAAAAATATAATTTGGGCTTCCTCTGTTGATACAATGATGAAACTTAAATTCATTTATTCTCTCTCCTTCTCTCTTTCTATATATATTAAAATATATAAGTAAAATATAAATAAAATAAATATATTATATATGTATATAAATTTTATTTAGATCAGTAAGTACTATGAATTTCCCAGTATATGCCAAATATTGTGCCAGCATTGAAAATGTGGCAATTATAGGCCACAGACTCTGCTCTTAAAGGGCTTAAAACTTAATAGAGGAAAACAGAAATGTCGAGAAAATATGAAAGCCATTTGGTAAATGCCATAGGGATTGAATGTGTATGATGCTATGGAAAGATAGAAGACTGAGTGGGAAAGGCAGGCATCTAGGTCTTCTAAGATTGTGAGGAGACATTAGATCAACAAATGAGGGAGTGGTGGATGGAAGAACAGATGGAAAGTCTCATAGAGGAGGAAGTTTCCTCTATTAAATTATAAACCCTTTAAGAGCAGAGTCTGTGGTCTATAATTGCCACATTTTCAATGCTGGCACAATATTTGGCATATACTGGGAAATTCATAGTACTTAAGCTAGGGATATGAAGATAGGGAGATTTTTCTTTCTCATTTCACTGTTCTATCCCCAGTACCTATCTGAGTATATGGCATTCAAAGCATGTCAGTGAATACATGCATAAATGAGGTAAAATGTTCTGAAAATTAGTTCTGATAGAGGGAAGAATGAAGAGCACAAGAATAACAAGCCCCTAAGTAGAGAAGGGAAGAGGAATGAATTTCAGGGTGTCAATGCAGACTAGGAAGGATCAAAGAAGCCTTTTATCTCAAAGTTGATACTGATTGTCCATCTGCATGCATTAGAACTTACCCAAACTCCATTTAACCTCAATGATGGCTCTAAATTCAGAACGAATGAATATCAGAGATTCCCAACAACCCAAAGAAGCAACTATACATGGCTAATTTGTTAAGAGTATTTGGATAGAATATTTCCACAGACAATGAAGTAAATGTGCAATCCTAACTCTAGACATCTCCTTTCTTTACCTGATAGAGAACATTAACCTGAATAGAAGAAATATATTTTTCATATGTGTGACAGTTTACATTCTCTTATTCTTCTGAAACTGTTGTTTTTCAGGAGCAATGAACAACTGTAGCTCTCTCTATATTTTACTCCTTACTAAGTTATTAAAAAAGCATAGCATATAATGTGTTTTGTACCCTTGAGGCATAACAGATAAGCACAACTTGTTTAGAGCTTAGTGTGAAGGGAATATTGAATGAAGCTGAGTCTTGACTACCAGGGTATTAATCATATGCTCTGTATGTTCACAAAATTTCATAATAACTTAAAAAAGGAAAACAGAAAAAAATAATAACTATAATATAGGTGCATAAGTATAGTAACTGTTATATTAATGAAGTAGTCAAACTTTAGACTTAGGCACACTAATAATAATTTTTTTAACAAGTAGTACCTGCTCATATTAGTATTTCAGAAGACTAACTTTGGAGGCAGTTTAAAAGAAAAGTCAGCAAAAGGAAAAACTAGAGACAAGGAAAGGAGTTCGGAAGATGTAGTTACGTGCATGAGGAGGACTGCCTGCCCTGACTGATGGCAGAGGGATCGAAAGCACCCAGTGACCTACTGGATATGGAGATGGAGGGGGATATCTTGGCTCATGTGGAAGTTTCAGTCTAAAATTACTTTGTGAATATGATCTTCTTTACTGAGATTTGAAGTACTAGAGTCAAGGAAACATGATTTTTACTTTGAACATTTTGACTTTGAGATACATGTGGCGTAACTGTATGGAAAATCTGGGAGATGGTCTGAAAGGTTAATATAAAGCCCAGAAGAGGGGTGGAGACCAAGATTTAGAAATCATGAGTTTATAGGTGAATCTTTGTAGGCGAGGGAGATTTCCAGATGGAATATGTGTGAGGAGGAAAGGAGCAAAGTGTTAATCCAAGCTACAAATTTAATGGAATTTGTATGAACACTTGAAAGATAGACATAACCCTGGTCATGAATCCTTAATATGTTTAAAGATGATGAAAAACAGCTGATGAGTGTAGAGCCAATCCATGCCGACATTTTGTTGGAAACTTACAAGAGGAAGATTGCTGATGAAGGAAGACTTTTTCTGGCTGAATTTCAGGTGCGTGCTCCTCTTGATATATGAAGAGAAATTTACTCGATTGTCAAGATCATTCCATTTTAAATGTATTATATAACTATTTGCCTTTATAGTTTATCCCACATAATACTCCAACATAGTCAAAGCAGAGGTTATTAAGATACTTATAGAACAGAAGAGATACTTATAGTCATGAAACAACTAAATATTTCAAAAATAATTCTTCATTGTATCATTATCAGTTTTGAAGTTGTGACACAAAACATATTTGGCCAGTTTTGTACTTATAGTCTAGGTAAATATCCAAGTATGTGTTTTTAAATGAATTTTACAGTGGCAATTAATTCTGAATTTACTCTCACTTGTGGGTTTTACTCTCAAAGTAACCAGCCCAACATTCATTTTTTAGGTGGTTTTTTTTTTTTTGCATAATTTCTAACAATGTTAATTTCAATTACACAACACAGCTTGCTTATCAGCATAAAGGAAATACTTTATAGGATGTTTCCTTTGCTCAAAATGACAAGTGGCAAGGGGAAAATTATTTTTCTTGAATCTGCTGTGACTCAAAGTATCTTTATGTCTTTCAGAGCATTCCGCGGGTGTTCAGCAAGTTTTCTATCAAGGATGCTAGAAAACCCTTTAACCAGAATAAAAACCGTTACGTTGACATCCTTCCTTGTACGTACTCATTGAGAATTGGATTTCCATATATTTAGGCTAGTTGATAATTCATTATTTCATTTATTTATATTTCTTTTCTTTGAACAGATGATTATAACCGTGTTGAACTCTCTGATATAAATGGAGATGCAGGGTCAAATTATATAAATGCCAGCTATATTGATGTGAGTAAAAATGCATAACTGCCAGATTATTTTATATCTTTGTTGTTTTGTCATTGACCATTTTCATTTTTCTTGTATCTATGCATTCCATTCAGTTCCTTCTTTACCATGGCAAAACTTAAGAAATAGTATTAGAAATAGTTTGAAGTAAACCCCTAATGTCACTGAGATAAACAACAAAATCATTAATAACCGCAAGTATAGTTATTATTTGTTATGGGTACTAGGTATTTTATAGAATTTTTCTCTACCAAAAAATGATACTAATAATTAAAATACTCTGGTGCCTACTATGTACTGGATATTAGACTAAATGATCTATGTGTGTATTTCTCATGAGAGCCCCACATTTGCCCTGGTCATGTGTACCATTCATGCTCACTGTAGAGGGGAGAGGTGAGGACTGGGAGGCTCTGGGGAAGTAGTTGTCCTTGCCCTTGTTCAACTAGTAAAAGGTTGACCAGGGATTCAAACCCAGTTCTGCCTGACTCCAAACTCTGATGCTTCAATTGTATCACATTGCATTTCAGCAGAGATGTTCTTCATTGACCTAGCTCATTTGTTCATTGTATTTACCCAAAGCCAAATACTGCATATGGTTAATTTATCCATAATATTTAAAAATGTTATTTATTATATAATTGTCAAATAAATAATGTACAACACAATTTTTTAAAAATTAAGTGGTGTAACAATAGAGAGGGACTGAAAAAATTTTCCTTCCACACAATCCACCATTTGCCCCATGTCTTCATTTACCATAACAGGTAACCTTTACATTGTTCCTTATTGATCCAGCCAGTTTCTTTATAAACAAGAGAATGCCAACTTTTTTTGCCCTCTTCTTTCCTAAAAATGTTAACATAATATTCATATTGTTCTGTGCCATGCTTTATGTACATATGTAAGATATATTTATGTATGTGTATATGTATGTATATATACACATATATGTGTGTGTGTGTGTGTACATAGAAAAAATTTATATATATATGATCACTACAAGAAAAGGGATTGGCAAATTTTTTCTGTAAGGGGCCTAACAACAAATATTTTGGGTTTTCAGGACATAGCACTTCTGTCACAATTACTTAGATCTGAAGTTTATTGGCCACGTCCAGAGATAATACACAATGTGAATGTATTCCAATTTTTTTTTTTTTTTACAAAATCAGACACAGGGCACCTGGGTGGCTCAGTGGGTTAAGCCTGCCTTCGGCTCGGTCATGATCTCCGGGTCCTGAGATCGAGCCCCACATCGGACTCTCTGTTCAGTGGGGAGCCTGCTTCCTCCTCTCTCTCTTCCTGCCTTTCTGCCTACTTGTGATCTCTCTCTCTCTCTCTCTCTCTGTCAAATAAATAAAATCTTAAAAAAAAAACAAAAAACAAAAAGCAAAATCAGACACAAGTTGTAGCTTGCTGACCCTGGACATAGAGTATTCTATACCTTTCTCTTAGATTTTATAAGTCACTCATGGTTATAGCTGAATTGTGATTTAGTTAATCATTTCCTGTATTAATGGACATTAAATGCCTTTTCTAATCTCTGCTTTTACAAACAATGGTTCAATGAATAATCTTGGCTCATTATTTTACACTGGGCTTTACTGTATATAGGATAAATTTCTAAAAGAAGAATTTCTAGGTCAAAGAGAATATGCATTTGCAGTTTTAAAAGGCATTTCCAAATGGTCCTCCACTAGGGTTGTACCTATTTACATTCCACCACCAGTGTATGAAGAGGGCTTATTTCCACAGACTGCCAAAAGAGTAATCAGCAAAAAATTGTTTTGACAGTCAAATGGTTGACAAAGTGTGTATCATGCTACTGTCTATGCTGATTTATGAGGTAATTCACAAGCTTTTCTTAGAGAAAAAATTGAAATTGAAGTTTGTTTGTTTTGATCTATGTGAATATATAAACTTTCAGTGGAATAAGTAAAATGGTCAAATCATATTTATTTATTTATTCACATGATGTGTTAGTTTCCTAGGGCTGACATAACAAAACACTACAAACTGGGTGGCTTAAAACAACATAAATTTATTCTCTCAAAGTTCTGGAGACAAGAAGTCTGAAATCCAGGTGTCAGCAGAGCCATGCTCCCTCTGTAGGATCTGAGGGAAACCCTCCCTGACCTCTTCTAGCTTCTAGTAGCTCCTGGCAATCCTTGGCCTTCATTGGTTTGCAGCTGTTATCACCCTGATCTGTGCTTCCGTCATCACATGACCTTCTTTCCTGTGTGATTCCACATCACTATGTCCCCTTTCTCTCATAAAGACACCAGTTATTAGAATGACTCATTAGAAATTAGAAATTAGAAAACCTCATTAGAATGAGGGCCCATCTTCAGTCCATAGAATCTCATCTTCCATAAAGACCTTCTTTGCAAATGAAATCATATTTTGACATTCTGACTGGCTATGAGGTTTTGAAGAATGCTATTCAATCCTCTACACACAGATTATGTAAAATTATAGCAAAACTTTAAAGTTTTGGATCATTTATGAGACATGCATCTTCACCATTTTTGCAAGTAGAAGCAGAGCTGGGATTTATCTTCTTGGGCATTCTGTCCCTAGAGTTGGCACTCTAACCAATACCTATATCCTGCCTCCCATCCACTTGCTCACTGTTGTCTCTGCAAGTCCAATCCCAAGCAACAAATATCTCTTACATTGACATATACTCATAATATTCACAATAAAATTTCTTACCTTATTCCTTTTTAATATGATCAACAAAAGGCTTATTTATAATAACAAGCAACACTTACAAATGTGAGGCCATAGTCTAAAGATAATTATGAGTACTGCATCATAATTTTGACCTCTATTTTAGCTGATTCTGCAAGTAACTTCTTTAGACTTTCACAATTATCACTGATAAACTTTATTTTAGTACATACTGTTTCTTTCACATTGTTTTTCAAAGAAAATTGAGAAAGATTTTATAAGAATTTAGCTGGTCTCTGAAAAAAAAAAAAAACTTACAATCCCTATTCAAATATCTATGGTAATTATGGTATTGAATTAATACCTATTTTTCTCCACCAGAGCTGGGAGCTCCTAAAAAGCATGTCTTCAGCTTTTGGATAGTTACTTGACATATTGTAGTCCCTCAATAAATAAGTGTTAAATAAGTTAATACATGACTAACACTTTGTCATGAGATAGAAGTTTCAAGAAGTTATTGATTTAATCCTGAATTTTTGTGGCCCATGTAACCATATTTCATTGAATGGGAAAAGGTTATCTCTCTGAAGGCTTCTCTGATTACTGAGGTGAATTTAAGGAATATGGGATAATTTGGAAGAAATTAGCACAATACCTTATCTGCCTCTGTACTCCTTCTTTACTTTGGTAATAGGAGTGGAAAAAGCAGATATGTAGGTAATGAAAGTTATTGTATCTTTTATCTACAATGACAGAGAAGGAGTCTAGGGAATCCACGGTCTATCCCAGCACCAGTTAAAAGGTAGAAATGTGAGGATCATCTCAGAATGATTTATTGAAAGAAATTGAGTAAAAATCCCAAAAGCAAATATACGGCTTCTACGAAGGTTTAAATTATAACAGATGGTTTTGTAAGAGTTGGCAGAACATAAAATATAAGAATGTCTGGATTACTTTTATAAATTGCTGCACTACCCCAGATGAGGATGAAATCTTATTTCTAAAATTGTTTTGGGTATATGGGAAAGACACATGAAAGCCATGAATATGGTTTGTAAATGCTAACATGTCTGGCCCAGTTTAATGGGTGATCACGAGTTAATAAAATCCCCCTTATAATTTGAAAATGTTCAGAAAAATCCACAACCAAGAAATGGTGGCTCTAAATCATCCTCCTTTAACTCACAATTTTGCATGTAAATGAATAATTGAGGGTTCAATAAGTGATATACTTTTGTATGTGTTTTGAACAGGGCTTCAAAGAACCCAGGAAATACATTGCTGCACAAGGTAATTTACCTAATAGTCAAACATTTTTTTTGAAAATTGTTTCAGAGTTCTTCTATCAGAAGATATTTATCAGTTAGTATTTATTTACCTCCTAGGTCCCAGGGATGAAACTGTTGATGATTTCTGGAGGATGATCTGGGAACAGAAAGCCACGGTTATTGTCATGGTCACTCGATGTGAAGAAGGAAACAGGGTAAATGACATATGGTGAAGATGGGGTTAGGAAAAGAGCGTGTTGAATCGCATTTCAAAATACAAAACAAAGCACACATATTGCTTGATGACAAAAACAGACAATTCTCTGTTTTAATCAGTGTAACACTTGACTTTAATGTTTCATACATGTAGAAAAATAAAATATACACATACCTAAATATATGTATATATGAATAAAGTTTAGTTGTTTGTGCTTAATTGTTGGCCTTACATTTGATTCCCATTTCTTTGCAGTATTGTTATGAGTTTAGTGCATTTCAGAGTGGTGATTTCACAAGCACTTGTGAATACTTAAAACAAGACTGTCCTTGGGCAGAGAGGTGGTAATTCATGTAATAGGACTTTAGGAAGCGTGAAAACCTCCCTGCCCTGCAGCCTGAAATTAACTGCATGCAACCACATCATTTCTGCTGACAACTGAGCCCATCCTCTTTTAATATGCAGCTAAGCCTAGGAAGAGCATCCTTCTGCTAGGTAGCATGAAGAAATCTTTCAGGACACGTTAATGGGAAATGAAATACATTTCAAACATCACAGCTTGAGGTGTATATGTGCTTGAAGAATACACAAATGTTGTGAGACTTTCAGATGAATATTTTTTGTTTTGTGTTTTTAATTTCAATAAACAAATTCGTTTAAATGAAAAACCAAAATTATTAATATTTTTTGAAATATAGAACAAGTGTGCAGAATACTGGCCATCAATGGAAGAGGGCACACGGGCTTTTGGAGATGTCATTGTAAAGATCACGGAGCACAAAAGATGTCCAGATTATATCATTCAGAAGTTAAACATTACAAATGTGAGTTTGTTTTTTTTTACATGATTTTTATTTTCATATAGGTTGTTTAAAAATACAATTTTGGAATGAAATTAAATGTAAGAAATTATAATCTATCTAAGAAAAACTATTTTAACAAACTACAGGAGGAGGGGCTGCCCAGAACAATAACGCAAGCCAACAGGGTCGAGTTCAATGACTGGAGAAAGTAGTGTTTGTCCACGTCATATCAAAAGTATCTGTAGGGGCACCTGAGTAGCTCAGTGGGTTAAGTGCTCAACTCTTGATTTTTGGCTCAGGTCATGAGCTCAGGGTTGTGGGATCAAGCCACTGCATTGGGCTCCGTGCCAGTCATGGGGCCTGCTTAATATTCTCTCTTCCTCTTCCCCGAACCCCAGGCTCCCACTCAAATATATAGAGTAATGTTGTGGCTCTTGACATAAAGAGAAGAGCTCATTAATTGTGTTGAATAGATGACTGAATTAGTGAATGGATGATAAAATGGCCCTTTTCTCAGTGGATCTATTACCACTACCATTATGGAGAGAATACTTAAACAAATGGCACAGTTAGAGAGCTCATTCTGCCCATGGATCCTGGCCTTTTACTTTAATAAAATTAACTTCTTGCACCAAAACAAACAAACAAACACACAAAAAAACAAAACCAAAACCAAAAAGCAAATGGCACAATTAGAGACTATTGTAAAAAATACAAAGTCCTGGGGCACCAGGGTGACTCAGTGGGTTAAGCCTCTGCCTTTCGGCTCAGGTCATGATCTCAGAATCCTGGGATCAAGCCCCACATCGGGCTCTCTGCTCAGCGGGGAGCCTACTTCCCCCTCTTTCTCTCTGCCTGCTTCTCTGCCTACTTGTGATCTCTGCCTGTCAAATAAATTAATAAAATCTTAAAAAAAAAAGAAATACAAAGTTCTAACTATGTAGTAAAGATAAAATGTTCAATTTGGAAAAGAAAATTGTCACCGTGGCCTTAGATAATAGTTAAAATGGAGGTCCTCACACATGTTATAGGATTCTGGGTTTTTTGTTTTTTTGAGTTTTTGCATTATTATTATTTTTTTAAATTTACTTTTTAAGTAGGCTTCATGCCCAGCATGGAGCCCAATGTGGGGCTTGAACCCACCACCCTGGGATCAAGACCTGAGCTGAGATCAGGAGTTA
The DNA here is from genome assembly GCA_003697995.1 of Taxidea taxus jeffersonii. Classification (NCBI taxonomy): domain Eukaryota; kingdom Metazoa; phylum Chordata; class Mammalia; order Carnivora; family Mustelidae; genus Taxidea; species Taxidea taxus. Next base: position 31,084 of record RCUC01162705.1, on the reverse strand, counting down.
GACACTCAACTGGCTGAGCCAGCCAGGCACCCCCTAGGATTCCATTTTTATGAAGAGTCCAGAATAGGCAAATTTATGGAGACAGAACATTGATTAGGATTGCTTGAAGCTGAGGGGGGTGAAACAGGAGGAGGGATGACTGCTAATCAGTAAGGGTTTCTTTGGGGAGGTAATGAAAATGTCTTGTAATTAGCTAGTGGTAGGATTTTACAACTCTGAGAATATAATAAAACATTTTATCATTTAAATGGATGAATTTTATGTTATGTGAATATATTTTAAAGTGGGATAAAGACGCAAAACATACCCCTACCAATTGTGTATTTCTTCCAAGGCCTTCTTAGGCTCCCATGGCATTACTAACTACTGTAACCACAGAGAGCTGTAGGACAATGGTTCCACCACCAATAGTTCATGGTAAAATACATGAAGGACTTAGGCGTGAGACCCCCAGTCTATATATGGGTCATATGTAGATCTGGTTACATCAATTGGTCTCATTATTACTCTTAATTAATGTAATTATTTCCTATCAGAAGATTACAACCAACCAGGTTTTGTTGTTTCTTCTGATATCTAAATATAGGTGGTTCTTCTTCATACCAGCTCAGGAAAGTATGAATTACTCATCTTGTAGTGGTTACCTTGAAGCTGGGACAAATATGAGCCATAGTCCAGGGCTGACTTTCCTCAGTTGTCTCCCCACAGTCTGAGCTAACATTTCTAATATAAGATGCCTATGAAACATAGCATTGACCAAATAATTTATCAGACTTTCTTCACTTGAAGAAAATTTACTGGCCTACCAAGCAGAATTATTTCAGCTGTGAGAATGGCCTTTGCTTTATATCTTTTTCTACCCACCCACACCCCAATGTTTCTGTTGTTTGATTCTGGCATGGCAGCATGGAAGTTTCTAGCAGCCTCAGCTCACTGACCATAGCTTACTACCTTCCTGGTAAGTTATTGCTTACCTGTTAGTGCATGCCAACTCTGCATGACGTCTCAATGGCTGGATATCCATTGGAATGGAAAATGTTACCATGGTTGAAAAAACTTGCATGAGGAGTTCTTGGTCCTGCCCCTCCTTCCACTTACTTGTCAGGTAGTTTGCTTTGGAAAAAAAAAATCTCAAAGAAAATATTATCTTTTGCCTAGAAAAAAGAGAAAGCCACGGGAAGAGAGGTGACTCACATTCAGTTCACCAGCTGGCCGGACCACGGGGTGCCTGAAGACCCTCACCTGCTCCTCAAGCTGCGAAGGAGAGTGAACGCTTTCAGCAACTTCTTCAGTGGCCCCATTGTGGTGCACTGCAGGTAAATGGAGACCCATGGCAGGTGCCAGAGCTATCCCAGTACTTGTCTTGAGGCTGGTAGGGACATCCTTCCCTTTGGCAGTTGCTGTTTGGGAAACAGTCCGTGAGGAGAAAATTAACATTCTTTCCTTTGTTTCAACCCGTCAGCTTTTCCATTGATTTCCCTGCCACGATCATGCCTTCATTTTGTTTGTTTGCTTTGTCAGTGCTGGTGTTGGACGCACGGGCACTTATATTGGAATTGATGCAATGCTAGAAGGTCTGGAAGCAGAAAACAAAGTAGACGTTTATGGTTATGTTGTCAAGCTACGGCGACAGAGATGCCTGATGGTTCAAGTGGAGGTATGAGCCAACTTCAACCCCAAATATCCCTTTTGCTTTTTGGCTGAAATCTTCCTGTGGGGGGAATAGTGATCTTAAAAGAAATCCTGATTCTTCACAACTTTAAACAGTGGGTGAAAATAGTTTTCTTTAATTTCCTGAAAACTAAATCAATTGGTAAGCACCCATTAGAAGTATTTTGCATTGGTGGCTAAAAAGTAGGGTAGAAGAAGGATGATTCTAAAATATATAAACAAACACATACATAAATAATAAAATGCCATTTACAGATATCAGAAAGGAAAAAAGAATAAATAAAACACTGAAAACCGATTTGGCAGAATGTCATAAAATTAACACCAGGGAGGACAAGATAGTATAGTGATTAGAGCCCAGATTTTGGACCTACACTTCCAAGGTTCATATCTTGCCTTTAATTCTTAACATTGTGTATCCTTTCACAAGTTTTTAATATTTCTGTGCCTTCGTTAAGTCATGTGTAAAATGGAGGTAATGACCTATTTACCTTACAGAGTTTTGACGAAAAGGTAGTCCAGGGTAAGTATGTAGGCATGTCCCCGGGACATGTATGTAGCCAGTAATTGTAAGTGATGGTTCTTATTGAGAATGTCTGCACTTGACCCAGCAATTCCACATGTATGTTTATGCCCAAGAGAAGCACCTGAAAATGTGCACAGCTAGAAACATGTGCAAGAATGTTCATTGAAGGGGCGCCTGGGTGGCTCAGTGGGTTAAAGCCTCTGCCTTCGACTCAGGTCATGATCTCAGGGTCCTGGGATCGAGCCCCACATTGGGCTCTCTGCTCAGCCAGGGAGCCTGCTTCCTCCATGCTCTCTCTCTCTGCCTGCCTCTCTGCCTACTTGTGATTTCTATCTGTTAAATAAATAAGTAAATAAAAATTTTAAAAAGAAAGAATGTTCATTGAATTAAAGATTGATAGAATAACAAAAAAAAAAAAAAGAAAAAGAAAAAACGAGAGAGAGAGAGAAAGAGAGAAAGAAAAGAAAAGACAAGACTTTATTCATATTTATGGAGAAAGGGGGGAAAATGTAGACATATAGATGCCCTACAACATGCTATACGGTTGAAAGGGATAATCTTGGTCTGTATTTGTCCATGTGGTTAGATGCTCAGATGAAAACCATGAGTGAATAAAATCACTGAATGAAACATATAAGAGAAAATGTATAGATAAGTGCAGAAGTATAAAGACAGATTGTCAAATAGGAAAAAAAATTATTTCCTACGGGGAAAGTAAATGGGGTAAAAGGATACAGTCAAAGTCAGGAGGCTGGAGTTAGTGGTTAAAGTGGCTTGAATTTTATCAGAAATATGTCATTTATTTAAAAATAGTAGATTCAATATGATAAAAAGTTAGGAGTTGTTAAATGTTGATTTGGCATAGTGCTGTGTTTTTGATAATTTCCTCTATTTTAAGTGTTTCTAGGGAGCTCTTTTTAAAAAACGCTTTCTATGGAATATCAACTTGTGTTCTTTTCCTCTTAGATTCAGTGTGAAATTTATTATAGCTTTATATATTAGTGATTTGAGTTGATGGATCAGTAATGATCACTGAAGGAAATAACAGACAATGCTTTCTGTTTTTTAGACATAAAATAAAAGTCATGCACTATAAGATATTTAATCTATTTAGCAAGCTATTTTTTCTGGGAAAAAAAATCTGGAATATGCCTACATTCTAGAGAACTGTGAGAGCCAGATTCCATAATATTCAAATGTTATAGGTATCAGTTTTCTTTTGCATACATTGTCCCAATATGTGCAAAATTATGGAGATGTATAATTTATTTAAATGTGATTTATAGGACTGCAAGTTATCAGTTAATTATCTTTTTTTTTTTTTTTTTTTGAATTTTTAGGCACAGTATATCCTGATCCACCAGGCCCTGGTGGAATACAATCAATTTGGGGAAACAGAAGTGAGTTTGTCCGAATTACACCCATATCTATTCAACATGAAGAAAAGAGATCCACCGAGCGAGCCATCTCCACTAGAGGCTGAATTCCAGGTAATAATAGTGATAACAATAATAATAATTATGGATAACTTTCACTGAGAGCTATTTTCTAGTGCTGTGCTATACATTTGACATGGTTCTCGAATTTGGGCCTTCCCATAACCAATGGAGCACAGATGAGGAAACTAAGACAGAGAGTTTACGAGAAATGCCCGAAAGTGAAAAGCTCTTACATAGGAAACTTGTTTAAGCCTAAAAATGTGTCTACAGCCCACACTTTCAACCATTTCTCATTAAGATGGTATAAAATAGAGTGTCAAAATAATAGATAGTATATAAGTACAAAATTGGTCCACCAAAGGCAATGTAGCATCTCACCTTTTAAAACTACATCTGGTTTTGGTTTGGAAAGGAAATAATTAGAGGAGTTTATGACTACTTAGGAAATTTAACTGGCTGGAGCTGGAGACAGAAACTAAAGGATAAATACATGTGTCCTAACCTATTTATTGGGCTATTACTTGGAAAGCTAGCTTAGGATATAGTTCACTTACTCAGAGAATTCTCATAGCTACCTCCAAATTGTTCAGTTGTCAAAAAAAAAAAAAAAAAAAAAAAAAAAGGTTTACAACTTTTCTCCTATGATTTTCAGTTTACTGAAACATTCTGTAAACTACCAAACTGGCCAAACTGGAGAGTTTCACAAGACCAAGAATATGTTTTTAATCAGATGCAGAATTGTTTAATGTTTTGGTTCAAAATGAGGATGAGGCTTGTGGGAGGGGGGTAGATAGGGCATCCAATAATCAGCAGGTAACACAATCCCCTAGAAGACCCAAGTATAGTGGAAGAACCAGCAGCCTACCAGAGTAGTCTTGAGTGGAAGGATGTTTAATTGCTTTTTTCTTGCTCTTTTAGCTGACAGATCAAGCACCTATCAGTAAACTAACTTTGCTAAACCACATATACATATTTGCTGTTTGGAAATACTTATAAATGTAATTTAAACATTCACATGTAAAGTCACTAAAAGAAAGAGTAAATTCTGTCACTGGACAAATATGATTAGGTTTTTGCCCTGTGTCAAGTACAGTTTGGGGCACAAAAGTCAAAGTGATTTGCAGTGGACATGGTTAGAGAGTGTAACCCAGGTCACAGGTAGTGACTATAACTTATAGAAACAGTGAAATTATTTCATTTAAGCTTAAAGGAAGACAGGAAATGAGAGGAGAGATGTAGGTTACTTGGTAGATTTGGTGATAGGAAGTTAAGGCTGTTCTTGTCAATTGTCTTTTCTTTCTAAAGAGAGTATGAAGCAAGATCATCAGTTAAAAGTTTAGGGGGGCAGAAGCGAGTAGGGCAAAGAAACACTTATGCTTGAAGAAGGAGAAAGTAGATGGAACAGCTATATCAAAATAGGAAAGCCATCTCCCTAGGCAAAGGTAGTAGACTGCTGGAAATTGTTGGATCATTTGAAATTTATCATCATGAATTTAAAGAGAGTCCCTTGGTTTTATTGTTTTTTACAGAAACATTGAAAATAGGGGCTGTGTATACAGACAGATGGGTTAAACCCATCTAGGATTTCTTAAAGTGACTATTTGAAAGTTGGAGGCAAAGTAATTCAAGGTGTTTGCAAACGTATGATATAGTGGTGGATGAGAAAGAGCAAATTGCCTGCAGAAGGACATGGGGCACTTAAGGACAGTGGTAAGACTGGTATGTGGAAGGTTTTGATAGAATTGCACATTGCTAGATTGAAGATACTAGAATAAATGACTAGGAAGAAAAGAGGTAATTTTCAATAATGAAATGGTTGAAATTGTAATTTTTAAATGAATGCTTGAAATGAAACTTACAATGGTAGAATGGAGAGAGTGGTTGGTGGAAGAGTGGAGGGAGAGGTCATAGAAGGTAAAGAAGCTAAGAAGAGACTAGAGTGTTGCATGGATCATCCTTGTCAATACTGAAGTAACCAAGAATGATGATAGACCTGGGACGAAAAATTATGCAAGACTAAAACTGAATAAGGAGGAGCGATCCAGTAATCAGTACCTGGAGCCTCTAACAAAGGTCAAAGGAATATGACATGGTGTCAGGAAAATCGAAGTAGTTGGGCTTTTTGAAGGAGAAATAAGTAGAACTCATGAAGAGAATGAGTAGATGAGGAGGAGAAATAAGTAGAAACAGGTAGCAAAGACAGAACATATCTTTCCTGCAAGCTGTGATGTATGTGGGAATTCAGTTTGTTGTTTGTTTTTTTCAAAGACTACTAATGCGTTTTTGGTGGTGTTCTCAAGAGACCCTTGGGTTTCACCTGGTGCACCCCTCCTCCCCCAAGCATGAAAGGTGAAGGAACTGATGGGAGAAAAGCATTAAGATGGGTGGCAGTTTACTGATGACAGACCCTGAGTACCAGAGAGCAGAGAGGAAGACGTTGATTAGTGAGATGTAAGAGATTGAGTTGTATTTGAGAATAACTATTTAGATAATTATTTAGTAATAGAGCTCTAGCAAATATGGATGCACTGGGAGGCTGAGATTGAGGTGTGAAAAGCCCTTTGTGTCTTAGATGAGGGTAAGCCATTAGTTTTATCTATAATAGTGGGAACTGGCTAGAGGGCAGGGGCCACGGGATGACCATTCTGACAGGCAAAAAGTGTGATGCTTTCCAAAGCATCAGCCTCCATGCAGTTCATTAAGGTGAATTCAAATGGCCTGGTATTCAATAATGAGGTTTTCATTCACTCAGTTACATAGGAATGCATGGAGTTTGATAGGGGGTACCCTATTTAGTTTGAAAGAGTGTCCCATATTTAAATATATATATATGTATATGGTATGCTCTTTATATTATACATATATATACACACACATACATATATAATATAAAGAGCATACCATATTTAAAAATATATATATGCACATATATATACATATATATGTAAACACACACACAGCCCCATGCACATATATTTGTGTGTGTATAAAATCCTAATGAGCTGTATATGATGAGCTCTTTCAGTTTAGGTTATTCATTCATTTGACAAATACTTCCTTAAGAACAAATGGGAAGAAAGCCACAGGCAGAAAGGTCTTCCAGAATAAATGGCACTTAAACTGATAGTTAGGGACCCCTAGGTCCCTCAGTCAGTTAAGCCTCTGCCTTCGGCTCAGGTCATATCCCAGGGTCCTGGGATCGAGCCCCACATGGGGCTCTCTGCTCAGCGGGAAGCCTGCTTCTCCCTCTGCCTCTGCCTGATGCTCTGCCTACTTGTGCTCTCCCTCTATCTCTCTGTCAAATAAATAAATAAATCTTTAAAATGATAGTTAAAAGGCAAGTCGAAATTAGCAGAGTGACAAGAGAAAAGGGTAGTCCAGGCATAGAACTCACAGAAGTTAAAGGACAACTCAGCCCTTTATCAGAGTCAAGAAGTTGGTTGGCTGAAGTGGAAGGGGACCATCAAAGGGGTGAGGCCGGTCCCAGACAATGAACAGCGCACCCCTGCAGGTTTTTGGTACAGTTGAATGCAGACTGCTAAGGAGCCTCAGGGGGACTATGTTTCCTGTTTTAAAAGGATTAGCGCAAATGAGATTGAAGATCAAGAGACCAGTTAAGAAACTGTTGATGTTTTCAAGTGGACTGTAAGAAGCAGAAACAGAACAATGCAAAAGGGTTGGAGAGGTTCCCCAGCAGACAGGATAGGTCTTGTTCATGGATCACCTACTGCGAATGAGAGGGAAAGCAGTCGGGAAGGTGTAAGCAAATTAAGCATCAATTATTTGAAGCATGAGCCAAGTCTTCTGCGAATGGTGTATCTGGAGAGTTTATTACTGATCATTTCCAGTAATATACCACTGCCTTTTGCAATATGGATAATCATCATCATGGTACAGTAGTGCCTCAGCTCTTACAGGACCAAACCATGCTATTTTGCTCTCCAGCAACTGTTAAGTGGGAAACCTATTTTGTTAAATGACTGTATATCTTGAGTTCAAACTCACTGTGTCAAAAAAATTAAATGCCTGAAAAATTAAAAAGAAAACTTAAAACTTGTGAACTATAGGCAATGAATGCGCATTTCACAAACTTTGATGTAATACTTTTCTTTAGGGAACATCTTTTGCCACAACAATAAACAAAAGCACAACTTGCATTTTATAAATTTTTTTTTTTTTAAGATTTTATTTATTTATTTGTCAGAGGGAGAGAGCCGGAGCGAGCACAGGCAGGCAAAGTGGCAGGCAGAGGCAGAGGGAGAAGCAGGCTCCCTGCTGAGCAAGGAGCCCGATGTGGGACTCGATCCCAGGACGCTGGGATCATGACCTGAGCCGAAGGCAGCTGCTTAACCAACTGAGCCACCCAGGTGTCCCACAACTTGCATTTTAAAAGCAGTGTTCCATTCTGTTTTTTCATCCTCAGAGACTTCCTTCGTACAGGAGCTGGAGGACACAGCACATTGGAAATCAAGAACAAAATAAAAGTAAAAACAGGAATTCTTACATCATTCCATGTATGTAGCTCATTCTATGTTATTCTTTAGTATCAGATAAACTTAAAGTCTTTTTTGCATGCACACACACAAATGATTTTGAAGCAAGTTTTCAACATCGGGTTGAGAGTACGGAATAGCTAGTGGGCTATTTAAATTTAATTATAGAAAATACTTTGTATCCCAGACATTCACAATGGACTTTGGAGGATAGACTGTATTCAGTATTTTCTACCAATTCAGTATTTTCTATCAATTATTTCAGAAATGGGTTGTCGGAAAGATGTAACCTCTGATGCAGGGAGAAAAAAGGCCAAGTCCACTTTACTAGTTCTCGCTCATCTTTAGTTTATTTCAATTATTTGCTTCACAGTAACTGCCAATAGCAACCATTACTTCCTTTTTTTCTTTATGCTTTCTCTTTATCCCTTCCTTCTATCTGAGAGATTGATGGTAGGTAAAAAATACCCCATAAACTGTTAATCATCAGACTTAGTAGATTAACAACATGTGTACAGTTTCAATATTTGAATTCTTTATTTAAGAATTTTATAAGATCATGCCCGGTACAACTTTCATTTTATTCATTTGCATAAACTAAAATTAGCATGGAGAAAATATAAAAAGCTAACAAACTAGACAACCAAATAAATCGTATCGATGTATGGTTGACCTAGTTAATTTCTGAAGTCCTTCTAAATATTAGTTCAAAATCTAGAATTGATGATGATATAGCTAATCAGATCATTTGTCAGGATATTATAGATTAAAGAAAATTGAGAAACACTGAGAAATTATGGACTAAATAATTTTCTTGATTGAATAATAAGTCACCTGAGATACCTATGTAATTAAGATTATTAGTTTGATATTAACAGGATATAAATGAGAAATTAGGTTTTTACCTAAGTTAGGTATTTTTTTCAAACTTATGTATGTATTTTTAAACATATCTAGCAGAATGATGATTTTCCATGGAAAACTAGTTTTCCGTTTTCCATGGAAAACTAGAGTATATGTGTCAAAGACTGAATGATTATATAGAATATTATATCTATTTATTGTTCAACATGGGGTCATTTTTTCCTAGGAACTTTTTTGAAAGCTGCTTTTTCTTAGTTTTCTTTTTTATGATTTGTTAATCAATACACACTGAATTTTATGTAGCATCTCATTTCATGTACATCAGTAAATTTGCATAATGCAGTCTGTTGCTTCACTAATTTCTACATGACAATCAAGAGTATATTTAAAGAAAGACTTACTACTAATTTATTTTACATAGATGACTTTAACAGAGTGCCACTTAAACATGAGCTGGAGATGAGCAAAGAGAGTGAGCATGATTCAGATGAATCTTCTGATGATGACAGTGACTCAGAGGAAACAAGTAGATACATCAATGCATCTTTTGTAATGGTAGGTACTTGCATTTCCAAAGCCCAGGATCTAACCCTTTGAAAAATGTATTGTAGAATACATTATAAAAATCTGTATTTTTATGGTCATTCATTAAGTGATTTTATAAAAGAATGATGAGCTTGACAATAACTATTGATTGACACAAAATTTCCATTTTTAATACTGTATTTTAGCTTACTGAAAGACTTAAAGATATTAAAACCTAGTGTGTTGATACAAAATAAGACAATGCTTATTAGTTATAATTTATGACCTTTAGGACTCTTCCTAATAATACAAATAATACAATTTGAGCAAATACAAGTATTTGAAAACATTTCTACTTACTCAGATACCCAAATTTTAGGCAAATAAGAATTTGGATATTTACATAGCTAAAAAATTTCACTCAGATTATCTGAATTATTAAAGGAGTCTGTCTCATTTTTTTCAGTAAACAGAAAATTCTAACAAGGAACCATAGTCATTCAGTAAATACTTTTTGCATGTAAACGAAGTTGGATTTATTTTCCAAATTTTTCTAAGACACACTTGTAGAATATTATTTTAATTCAGAGTTATCATAAGACTGTGTAGGTAGCAATTAAAATGGAGACATGGTGAAGATAATCTGAAATGCTTACATATTTTCTTTTTACAACCACATTTACTTCTTTTAGGCTAGTTTTGGAAGGAAAAACTTGTTAGTTTTGTTAAGATAGTATGTTCTAAACTTGATTTCACACCATTAGCTAAGTATTATCATTAACTAAATATCATTAACTGACTACATATAGATATCACATTGTTTCTTGGTTCTAAGGATCTTAATATTTTTATCTTACAGATTGATATCAAATTAAGTGACAATATTTCCAAATGATTATTTTAAGAATCCATTGCTCTTTCATCAGTGAGCAAGAGTAACAGAATCTCTCTCTCTTTCTTATTAAAGAGTTACTGGAAACCTGAAGTGATGATTGCTGCTCAGGGACCACTAAAAGAGACCATTGGTGACTTTTGGCAGATGGTATTCCAAAGAAAAGTCAGAGTTATTGTTATGCTGACACAGCTGAATAATGGAGACCAGGTTTGTACTTCTAAGGATATATATTTTTTTTGTATTTCTGTCATAAAATATCATTTTCCATTCTTGGATTACTCTCCTGATTACTCTACCCTAAGATTTTTGACCCTTCTGTTGCAAAGTTGCCTTTGTTCATTCTTACCACCTTCCATGCAAGGGTTGGTCTTTGGAATCTCATGTCTGGGTTTTGACAGTGTCTCATGCTACTGTTTCTGCAGTGCTACACACCATCAATGGATCATCTCATGCAGAGCAATCCCAGTGTCACCGCTTGCTACAAATAACAAGCAACAGACCCATTTTCCTTCTGTTGTCCTCAGATGAAAATCAAACTCCTCAGTGTGATGTTTAAGACCCTCAATAACCAGACCCTCAAAAATAATCCCATTTTTGGGATGCCTGGGTGGCTCAGTTGGTTAAGCAGTTGCCTTCGGCTCAGGTCATGATCCCAGCATCCTGGGATTGAGTCCCACATCGGGATCCTTGCTCGCCAGGGAGCCTGCTTCTCCCTCTGCCTCTGCCTGCCACTCTGTCTGCCTGTGCTCGCGCTCTCTCAGATAAATTAAAAAAATATATATTTATTAAAAAAAATTCCATTTTCTTCATACTTTTATGTTTTCCACGATTTCTATTCTGGACAAGTAGCTTTTCTGACAGAATCTTGACACACCATTTGCATTTTCATTACTGAGACTTAATTTACTGGCATTCCCTATATCTAAATGTGTCCTCTATTCCCATTTTGATCTTTTTCTTCTGGATAGATAGAACTCCTGAAAAATTTATCTAAATCCTGCCTTCTTTATGTTCATGTAATATTTATTATTATAAAATTCTATAGTTGGAGGTGAACCTAAGATCTAATTTGATCTGTTTAATGCCTGTGACATTTATTTGAACTTTTCCTTAATACCCTGGGTTATCAAAATCTCACTAGTAGTAGTAGGTTTTACTTAGTTTTAGTACCTACCACATTATCTGGCATATGTTACAGCTTATTTAGTGAATATTCTCATAAGCATGCCTCATAAGCAGTGCCTTTCCTTTCTGTCTTTTCTTTGGTTCCCTACATAGGACACGTTTTATTTTATGTTTTTTTTTTTTAATTTTTTTTAAAAAGAAGTAACATGTTGAGATTTCCAGCATGGAATTCTAGCACTCTTTTCTTTCACCTAAATTGTGAAAGCCAGGAACTAAAATGCTAGTTTAGGCAGGAATGCCTATCACTGTCAGCAACTGTGATTGTAAAGGGTGCAGAACCATTTGCAGAGAGAACACACTTTTGTGACCCACCTGCTCTTCAGTCTGACTCTTTACTTAGGTATGGAGTCAACTTATATAAAGCTGCTCATGGTGTTGGTCTTCAAGATACGGAGACAAAACTCCAAAAGATGAAGTCTCCTTCCACAGGGACCACTGGAAAGACAGTAAAACTTCTTGAAAGGGTCACGAGCAACATCAGCTCAATCTATAAATTTTGAAGAAGTGTTGACAAAAAGGGTATGGAAAGAAGAAACAAATCTCCAAGACCTACCCTAGTGGTGATAGAGCCATTCCTGTGGTGTCCTGGCCACTTTGGTTATTTCTCAGTTCCCTTGATTCACACAAGGAAACACGAACTATTGTGGAATGGATGTCCACCATACTTAAGATAGATTTTAGGGTTTTATGTGTGGCTTTCCATTTTAGAACACAGTTAGTAATTTCAATTTAATAGAATGCAGGGAAAGAGAGAGAAGGCAGAGAGAAACAGAGACAGTAAGAGATGTTCTAAATACATTAAAAAGAGAACAGAGCCCTTGTGTGGAAGTTGTTGAATTGTGCTCTTTCTCATCTAGGAAGTCTGTGCTCAGTACTGGGAAGAAGAAAAGCAAACATATGGAGATATACAAGTTGAAATGAAAGACACCAAAGAATCTTCAGCTCACACCCTTCGTGTATTTGAACTGAGACATTCCAAGGTATGTAAATAATTTCAGGAGTATGTATTTTTGTTCTGGTAACTGATCTGGTGGAAAAACTAATATAATTAACTCCATAAAAGCGAAGCAAAATCCATATAATGTTTTTAGAGTAAACCTCTAAGAGGAGTTATATGAAAGCGATTGTGAAGAAAGTGTGACTATTAAATTATTAAATGGACTGAACCTTACTTGAATTAATGTTTCCTTCTTTTCTGGTTTCAGAGGAAAGATTCTCGGACTGTGTACCAGTACCAGTATAATAACTGGAATGTGACAGAGCTTCCTGCAGAACCCAAAGAATTAATCTCTATGATTCAGACTCTCAAAGAAAATCTTCCCAAGAATTCCCCTGAAGGGAATAAGCATCACAAGAGTGCTCCTCTGCTCATTCACTGCAGGTGGGTGGGATTTGATAAGATATTCTCTAAAAATCAGCATAATGCTTGACTTCATGGTTTACACTTCCTGTTAAAGTCTATTTATCCTGTTATGTAAAATGCATGACCACAACAAAAGCTTCTTGTGGAATCAGTCACTCTCAGTTTTGCTTGCATATATAGAGCAATTTCTATGACTGTTATAGAAATAATGATAGCAATGATTATATTATAGTGCAGTAGTTTTAGTCTATAAGTTTCTTAATACCAGTGTCACATCATCTTTGACTCCCAGTGCCTAACTTTGAATCTGAATGTCTTATGGCCTGGGTGAATTAATGAATAAGTGGCAGGATGCATGAACAGACAGGTGGATAGATATCAATTTTGTTTATGCTTATATGCATTGATCCACCCTATTGGGTCTTAAGACAATCCAAAGGAATGAATGCTTTGCCTTCAGTAAACATATCTCGAGTTATATATTAACTGACAAGACTTTAATAATATATAATAATTTTTGACTTTATTAATTTCTACTATGTAGACCCTTGACTTTCTTTTTTTTAAAGTATTTTTTTTTAAGATTTTATTTCTTTGTTTGACAGACAGAGATCACAAGTAGGCATATAGGCAGACAGAGAGAGAGAGGAAGGGAAGCAGGCTCCTTGCTAAACAGAGAGCCTGATGCGGGACTCGAACCCAGGACCCTGAGATCATGACCTGAGCCAAAGGCAGAGGCTTTAACCCAATGAGCCACCCAGATGCCCGACCCTTGACTTTCATGTGTGAGAGATGCCTACATATCTACCTTAAATAAAAGATATTGAAAGAAGGATGCATAATATAAAATATGTATATAAAACATATTAAAGTAAACGCAAAATAAAAATATAACAGAAAATGAAAAATGTAAATTTACTGAGATGCTTTTAGAAATTTCGAGAAAGCTTCATTATTATTATTAGAATTGCATACACTAGTATCAAGTCCTTACAGATGCATGACTTTTCAGTCTTTATTAGAGTTTTCAAAGGTGATATTTGTGCAAAAGAAAGCTAAAGTAAGCAAGGTTAAGCTTTAAAACTATATGTGTTTCTTAAGATATGGCTGAATACCTATTATATGTCCCTTAGTTATGTACAATAAATAAAATCCTGCTAATAACATATTCTCTAAAATGAATCTTTATTATAATGTAACATGTTTCTTATAGGTAAGTAAATCATTGAGTTGTCCTCTATTAATGAATAATTATACCAGGTATCATTTTTCTATTGATACAGAAATGTGGACATTTGTAAAAAGCATTAGAGAGGCAGAAGAGAGAAGGAGAAAGGCATGTGTTCTAGCAATATACAAAATATTTGGTCCCGTATTTCTGGTTTTATTGCTTTCTGGGCATGTCTCTATTTTCCCTAAGTCTTGATGTCCTCATCTGTCAAATTGGCATTACAATATTTGTCCTAACAACTTCCGTACAACTTCAGATGTAAATAAAAATGCATTATAATCTACAAGGGACTAAACAGAAGAAAAAATATTTCTGAAACCTGAGACAAGTATTTTTTAGACTATAAGATTACTATATTCTTAAACTGAAAAAGTTTTCCAAAATATGCATTTAGCAGAAACGTTTTGCTCTTAAGAAATTGGAATGACATAATTATAATAAACATGAAGTGAAGAATGCATTTCATCTCTCTTAGTTTTTATTCTAATATCACTTTCTCCATAAAATGTAGGATTATTTTCTTTTTAAAACTTTTCTTCATTTTATAGAGATGGATCTCAGCAAACAGGACTATTTTGTGCTTTGTTAAATCTCTTGGAAAGTGCAGAAACAGAAGAAGTAATAGATGTTTTTCAAGTAGTAAAATCTCTCCGCAGAGCTAGACCAGGAATGGTTCCCACGTTTGTAAGTAGACCTCACAGCTGCTTTTGATGTCTTTTGCATTTTTATTTTGACGGTTTCTTCTCTTTCTTTCCTTCCCTCCCCGTCTTCTCTATTTCTCAACTTTTCTCTTCTTCTCTTCTATTTACCTTTCTATTTTTCTTTCCTATCTTCCTTTTCTACATGAAAATTCACGTTAAATTATTATATTTTATTTTTTAAAGATTTCATTTATTTATCTGAGAGAGCGTACAACCAGGTGGAGTGGCAGGCAGAGGGAGGAGAAGCAGGCTCCCCGCTGAGCTGGGGCCCCCACACGGGACTCGATTCCAGGACCCCAAGATCATAACCTGAGCTGAAGGCAGATGCTTAACTGACTGATCCACCCAGGCTCCCCTAGATTATTATTAATATAAATAAGAGAACTAACTAGAGCTTGCCAGCAGTTTGTTGTGGTTCATGAAGAACGTCTCTTCAAATGTTCCTGAATTCCCTAATTTTCCCCATCTTTATTCCTGTATTAATTTGTATTGCTGTGTAATAAACCACCTCAAAATTAGTGGCAGGAAAAAAAAAGAACTATTAAAGTTCAATGGTCTATTGGCGCGCTGAAATAGTTCTTCCAATCACATCAGTGTCAACCAATGTGGACAAGGCTCACTTTAGCTCTGGCAACAGGGGTGAGTAGTACGCGGGTCTCTTCTCTGGAAGACTAGCCCAGGCACATTCACATTAAGGCAACAGGAGTTCTGAGAAGCAGGGCAGCAGACCTCTTGAGACCCAGGCTTGGAAACTGACACAATCTGTCGTCCTCTGCATTTTCTTATCCAAACAAGTCACCACGCCAGCTCAGATTCAAGGAATGGGGAAATTGACTCCACTTCTCGTTGAAAGGGTCTGCAAAATCACATTGCCAAAAAGTGTGGATCCAGTGAGAATAGCAAGTGTGGCATTTTGTAATCAATCTAACCTGGATGTTCCGGGTAGTCTGGAAATTCATAACTAGTCACCATATAAGCTTAACCACTCACTCAGATCTATGCGGCTTTTAATGGTGCAAGACATTGAGCTTGCATACAGTTGATTATAAAAATGTCCTGAGTGACTACTATGTGCTCTCGCCAGTAAGAGATTCACTGTTTAGTATGAGGAAAATGTGGATATTTATTAAACAATGTAGTAATTGAAATGACGGAGAGATTATACAAAGAACATGAATAGGGGCACTGAATTTAACCTATGGGGATCTGCATAGGCTTTCCAGAAGCAAGTGATTTCTGCTCTGATGCTTAGAGGAATGACGTTTAGGCATTAAGCCAAGAGGATAAGTCCAGAAAGTGGCATCATGGGCCAAGGCAAAGAAATGAGACCCCACATGGCTTGGGAGGGGAATGAACACATTTGGTGTTACTCCAAGGTAAACTTTGAGGAATACCCTGCAGTCGGTCCTTTAGAACTATAGGGGGACTAAGCCATTTAAAATGTTCTTTTTATAAAAACAAAAAAGAGTAGTTTTCTGCTATCTAAGACTTCCAAGGAAATGACCAGTTCTTGCTGATTTCCATCTGACATAAAAATAAATACGTAAACTTTTTTATAATAATTACATAAGCTTTTCTGCTTCTTTTTTTTTTTACTAGGAGCAATACCAATTCCTGTATGATGTCATTGCTAGCACCTATCCTGCCCAGAATGGACAAATAAAGAAAAGCAACAATCAAGAAGATAAAATTGAATTTGATAATGAATTGGACAAAGCAAAACAGGGTGCTAATTGTGTTGGCTCACTGGGTGCCCTTGATAAGGCCAACGAAGGAAACAAAGAAGATGAAGGTACTAAAGTCACGGGTGGCCCTGAAGAGCCAGAACATTCTGCCAATGGTCCTCCGAGTCCAGGTTTAACTCAAAGTGCATAGGAAAGACATATACAGGACTCAAAACATTGGATTAAGGGTTATTTCTATTTTTCTAAAAGTAGGAGGATAAAATAGATATACAGTGGATTAATGAATGAAGTACATTGGACCGATATTTGAGAAGCTTTTTTTTTTTTTACTACTGTGGAAATATATTTAAGACAGTTTTGCTAAACATTTGTACAGTTTTATTCATATTTTAACATTTTACCTATCATTCAGAAAAAAACATATCTTCTTTACAGTCTTTGGATGTGTGCATGTGTGCATGTGTGTGAGACAGAAACAACAACAGAAAGGGGAGAGAGGGTGCTTCTAAGTGAATTTAAATGCTTTTGAGAAACTTTGCCCTTTTATTTGAAGAAAAAACACATTTTATACTGAACATATTAACTTAGTTTAAATGACCTATATTTTAAATCATGAACTGTGTGTGAGACCTAAGAATAAAATGTGCATTTCTAGAATGACCTCAAGATGTCCTCCTTGTTCTACTCATATATATCTTGTAGTTTACCATTTTATTTTTAGAAATAGACATAAAAGTAGTATGTGTGTGTATAGTTACTACAAGAAAGTTAACTAAATTAACATTTGGAAATCTTACATTCCGTATGTTAGCATTTAGTCCATATCTTTCAGGCTCATTTAATCTAATTTAAAATTTTCAAGCCAGCTTATCTTGTTATATTCATATGGTGTTTATAATTTTATAGCATGGCCTACTCCCTGCATAGTATGTGAAATTCATTGCTTGATACTTTTGACCAAGAATTATGTTTGTTGCAGCTGAATTTAAATAAACATCTTTAAACAAATGCCCTCTATATTAATATTCATGGGATACAAATAGAATTATGTAAACATATTTGTGTGAAATATTTAATTTGAAACCTGATCTATTTTTATGGAATGCACCACTAATATGAGAAATATAATATTGCACATGTATACTTTCCATGTTGAAATTCATGCTTAACTTTCACCCAAGTGCATTTGCTTATCCATTTTTTATCCATTTTATTTTATTATAATTCCAGTATAGTTAATATACAGTGTTTACTAGTTCAGGGTATACAATATATTGATTCCACTATTCCATTTATCACAACAGAAGTGCATTGACTTTGAATTTCTCAAATGCTTAGACTATAATAGCTGAATTATGGAAAAAGCCCAAGTGTCCATTGATTGATGAATGGATAAAGAAGTTATGGTATATATACACAATAGAATACTACTCAGCCATAAAAAGGAATGAAATCTTGCCATTTGCAATGATGTAGTGGAGCTAGAGACTATTATGCTAAGGGAAATAAGTCAGTCAGAGAAAGACAAATACCACATGTGTAATTTAAGAAACAAAACAAATGAGCAAAGGTAAGAAAGAGAGAGAAAGAGAGGCAAACCAAGAAAGAGACTCTCTCTCTTTTTTTTTTTCATTTTTCATTAACATATAATGTATTAGTTGCTTCAGGAGTACAGGTCTGTGAATCATTAGTCTTACATAATTCACAGCACTCACCATAACACATGCCCTCCCCAGTGTCCATCACCCAGCTACCCTATCCCTCCCCCTACCCCCAGAAGCCTTCAGTTTGTTTTCTGAGATTAAGAGTCTCTTATGGTTTGTCTCCCTCCCTGGTCCCATCTTGTTTCATTTTTCCCTCCCTTCCCCCCATGAACCTCCACCCTGCCTCTCAAATTCCTCATATCAGGGAGATCATATGATAAAATTGTCTTTGTCTGATTGACTTATTTCGCTCAACATAATACCCTGTAGTTCCATTCACATCATTGCAAGTGGCAAGAATTCTTTTTTTTGACGGCTGCATAGTATTCATATATATATATATATATATATATATATATATCAACAGAGGAATGGGTATGTGAAATTATATATATATAATTATATATATATATATATATATATGTATATATATATATCTCACATCTTCTTTACCCATTCCTCTGTTGATGGGCCTCTAGGTTCTTTCCATAGTTTGGCTATTGTGAACATGGCTGCTATAAACATTCGGGTGCACGTGCCCCTTCAGATCACTACATTTGTATCTTTAGGGCAAATACCCAGTAGTGTGATTGCTGGGTCATAGGGTAGCTCTATTTTCACATTTTTGAGGAAACTCCATACTGTTTTCCAGAGAAGCTGCTCCAGCTTGCAAAGAAACAGACTCTTAACTATAGAGAACAAACTGCTGGGTACAAGAAGGGAAGTGGGTGGGGGATGGGTACAATAAGTGATGGGGATTAAGGAGTACGTTTGTTGTGATGAGCACTGGGTGATATATGGAAGTGAATCACTGTATTGTACACCTGAAAGTATACACTCTATGTTAACTAACTGGAATTTAAGTCAAAACTAAAAAAAATATTAGACTGCTTTTACCAGAAATTGACATCAATAATCATAATAAAAATCCAATCATTATCTTCTCATATATAATATACTATGTTACATATTCCTATATTAATCATATAAGCACATATTAAAATACAGGCTTAATGCAATGAACATATGTAGAAAAATGTCACAGATCTCATTTTTTTTATGTTTTTTTATTTTTTAATTATTATTTGGGAGAAAGTGTGTGCATGCACAAGGAAGGGGGGCAGAGGGAGAGAGAGAATCTCAAGCAGACTCCTCACTGAGTGCCCAGTCCAATATGGGGCTCGATCCCACAACCCTAAGATCATGACCTGAGCCAGAATCGAGTCAGATGCTTAACTGACTGCAACACCCAGATGCCTGTCACAAGTCTCAATTTTCTTTTTAAAAGATCCATCATCTAATAATTGTTTAGAATCATAAAAAATTTGAGGAAAAATGACATTTTTCAAAAAGTAACACTCTTTTTGGTGAATTCTGCCTGAGGTTATTACATTAGTCACACACTACATTTAGGTTAACTTGGTTTTCTAAATCTTCACTCTCCTGATTGATATATCATCAATTGCTTTCCATTCAACTCAATTTATCTTGTGTTCATCTTTCTAATTCTTTTATTAGAAAAGTGAAATTAGCAATTAATTATTACTTTATTGGATAGTATCTTGGTAACATATGAAAAGAAATGAATTTTAAAATGAAACATTAGTTTCTAATTTATATCGAGTTTACATATTATCTCCTTACTTATTAATGAGAAAAGGGGGTCTAGAATCATCCAGTATGGGTACCATGAAGAAAGAAAACTTGCTTTCACTTCTCTCATTAGTCACTCAAACTTTCATTTTTTAATTTTTTTAGTCAATCAAACTTTTTTTGTTATTTTATTATTATTTATTTTTATTTTTTAATAAACATATACTGTATTATTAGCCCCAGGGGTACAGGTCTGTGAATCGCCAGGTTTATACACTTCACAGCACTCACCATAGCACATACCCTCCCCAATGTCCATAACCCCACCACTCTCTCCCTACACTCTTCCCCTGGCCCCTCTCAGGTTGTTTTGTGAGATTAAAAGTCTCTTTTGGTTTGTCTCCCTCCCGATCCAATCTTGTTTCGTTTATTCTTTTCCTACCCCCCAACACCCCCCCCCATTGCATCTCCACTTCCTCATATCAGGGAGATCATATGATAGTTGTCTTTCTCCAATTGACTTATTTTACTAAGCATAATACCCTCTAGTTCCATGCACGTCGTCGCAAATGGCAAGATTTCATTTCTTTTGATGGCTGCATAGTATTCCATTGTATATATATACCACCGCTTCTTTACCCATTCATCTGTTGATGGACATGTAGGTTCTTTCCATAGTTTGGCTATTGTGGACATTCAGGTGCACGTGCCCCTTCGGATCACTACATTTGTATCTTTAGGGTAAATGCCCTTTGATAACTCTGGCCAGGGGTTTATCAATCTTATTAATTCTTTCAAAGGACCAGCTCCTAGTTTCATTGATTTGTTCTATTTTTTTTTTTTTTTGGTTTCTATTTCATTGATTTCTGCCCTGATCTTTATTATCTCTCTTCTCCTGCTGGGTTTAGGCTTTCTTTGGTGTTCTTTCTCCAGCTCCTTTAGGTGTAGGGTTAGGTTGTGTATTTGAGACCTTTCTTGTTTCTTGAGAAAGGCTTATATTGCTATATATTTTCCTCTCAGGACTGCCTTTGCTGTGTCCCACAGATTTTGAACCATTGTGTTTTCATTATCATTTGTTTCCATGAATTTTTTCAATTCTTTAATTTCCTGGTTAACCCATTCATTCTTTAGAAGGATGCTGTTTAGTATCCATGTATTTGGGTTCTTTCCAAATTTCCTCTTGTGTCAATCAAACTTTTAATGCCTTGGTTTCTCCAACTAACATGCGATCAGTTGCCATTTACTAGGTAATGTTAAGATTTACAGTTTTTTGTGTGTGGCAAACTAGTGTTACATGAGTCCATTTTAGTTGTGAGCTTCTTCAAAATACAAACAGCAGAAGTTTTGAATTTTATAGTCTACAAGTACAGTGTCCCTCTGAGGTTTTAGGAGCAAGTGACATCTCCCAAATGGGGCTGTTGTGTGTTTTTGATGTGTATTTTCCACTTGAGTCTACACGTTTGAGAAGATACAAAATAAATACTTACAAAATAGAGCCATGGTACTTTCTTTTAGTTTAAGAAACAAGTTGGAAACTTTATTTTTTCTTTTTTAAAAGAGAAGTTGTAAATGAAGAGCTAGAGTAGGGGGTCAGAAGGACCATTACTCTGTGAGAATATCTATCAATCAGAAGGTGGGGCCCATTGCATTAGAACATGGAATTATACTAGGGGGTCAGAAGGACCATTACTCTGTGAGAATATCTATCAAACAGAAGGTGGGGCCCATTGCATTAGAACATGGAATTATACATATCTGATTTTTATTTTTAAAAAGAAAATCATATGTGAATTATAGACCCATGCCCATGACTATAGGTTGCATTACTAGAGAATCTATCATGAGATAGAAAAGATTCATTTTCTAAAGTTTGGCATTGCCATTAGTAATCCCAAGGCCTAGTTATAAAAATTACACAAAAATTTCCAATTTAATAAAGCCTGGTCCATTCTAGAGTTAAGGCTCTGGATATCATTGTACATTTATTGGGCAAAAAGAGACTATGTTTCTTTTAAAGTTTATTTTATTTCTGGTACCAGGATTCATTGGAAATAAAATTTCCAATTTACTCTTCTTAAAATTCAGCTCCCAAGCTAATTATTTTTTACAACAAATAAATATTTGCAGAAAAGAGACATACATTTTAATAGTAACTTGAAATTATAAAACTGTGTGTAGTGATGAGCTGAATGTCTTTGCAATGATAGTTTAGAAATATAAGCTTTTAGTCAAAACTCTCATACATGTGCAGTGAAACTTTCACATCTATGCTTGCTCTGTTCCCCCTAAAACACTGAATGCAAAGTTTATTGTTTCTTTTAACTAACTGGGACTGATCTTAATTTTTAATTTACACCAGAGATTTGTTTTAAAATGTTCTCATTGCAGTATATTAGGTCAAATTAAATGTGTGGTAATTGCTCTTGCTTCATGTTTCTTGACATAAAGACTTTCAAACATATGACTTCAAAGGAAAAGAATATTTGTTCAAATGAGTAGAATAGGCTATGCTTCATTCTCCTATACACACTTTACAACTGGAACAAGCTGAAGATTCTTCAAAGAGACACATCCAGGGGCGCCTGGGTGGCTCAGTGGGTTAGAGCCTCTGCCTTCGACTCGGGTCATGATCTCAGGGTGCTGGGATCGAGTCCCGCGTCGGGCTCTCTGCTCAGCGGGGAGCCTGTTTCTCCCTCTCTCTCTGCCTGCCTCTCTGCCTACTTGTGATCTCTGTCTGTCAAATAAATAAATAAAATCTTAAAAAAAAAAAAGAGACACATCCAGAATTGAGCTTTTTCATTTCCTATTTCAGGTGAAAAGATTAATATTGTTAAGGGTCTATTTTCTGTAATCATTCTTTTGTAAGACTCCTTATGTGTCTCTTTACATTTTCTTGGCACTTTTTTTTTCTTGGTTCACTACTAACCCAATGAAAAGTTGTGCAGGCTGTGTCATTACTTCTAAATAAAAAAGCAATAATTTAACAATGAATCTTGGAACACTGAAAAAAATTAAATTACAATATTTTTTAAAAAGCAATAATTATTGCAATAGTTAATGTTTATTGGGGCATAATACATGCTTGGTATTTTATTAATTGTCTTACCTGCGTTTGTTTATCAAGACAGATTCTATGCCACACAGACTCTTAGTATCTCCACTTTATAGACAAGAAACTGAGGCTTAGTAAAGTTTGGTAGCCAGCCTGTTGTAATACATCTAGTAAATGACAGAGCCAAGATTTGAACCAGCCCTTGCTGGCACCATAGTCAGTGTTCATAACCTTTTGCTCTTTTGGCTCTGAGTATCAATGTTGTTCATGTGTTTGGAAAAATTAGTGGAGAAAATAATGAATTTATTTTATGTCTTTTCTCTACCCATGATTAAAACGAAAACAAAAACAAAATCACGTATTACACACTCTCAACAGCACTGCACAACAGAGTAAGCTTAGCTGAACTCACATCATTGAAGTTATTATATAAAATAAACACACCCTTAAACATTCTTAGGAAAGGATTATTCTCATAATACATATGAACAAAGATCACCTCATCACTAAAGTGAGTGCCAGGAAATAAAGCATAACAATAAATTACAAATGTCACCATTCCATTGTCTCTAAATTTGATAATCAGAACAAGTTCTTACCGTTTGGATCACATTTCAATATGTTTGTCAGAGAACCCATCAATCAGTATTTGAAACAAGTTAACAGGGCACCATTAAATGCAAACCACATTTATGGCAATTATGACTCATTCACTCTCTCTGGTGAGTCCAAGGGAGCTTGGTTTTTTTGGTTTTTTTTTTTTTTTTTTTGACCTAGCTGTCCCCAAACTTAGGAGACTAGGTAACTGGAAATGGACTTCCTATGTAAAGTCACACATGCATTTCCCTCTAGAAAAACCAGTGCTTTCTTGATTCATATGCACCTTCTCAGCATAGTAAAAGTGGGACCTCTGGCACACATACTTAATTTTCCTAGAAAGGAGAACTTACAGGGTCCATTAATATCACTCACATATTGTAGGAAATCCAGATCTGCAGAGGCTGATGAACTATGAAAAGAGAAAAGTATTGTCTTGAAATTTATGCTCGTGCAATCTTTTTTCAGGCTGAGAAGTGGGGAAAAGATGTGGCACTAGGAAGGGACATAATCTGCCCATTATTAATACATGGAATGGAAAGTAGGGTCATACCAGGACACTCACAGAATCTGTCCCCCCCACACACACTAGCTGACACAGACTCAAAGCAGGGATTTCTTTGCAGTATACATAGGTAACTGTGTACTGAGAACTTTTACCAGTAATCAATAAATCAGATTTTTCATTAACTCAGACTCTATTATCCCTCATGAATTACATTTCATGGCTTTTGTTATGTGTTATAAGTCATAAAACAGAAAGGGGAGAAATGAATTATTATATTTATAAGAAGTTCATATGTAGTAAATCCCTTTATAAAGGAGTTCCCATTTATATTTAATTACTTGCTTCCATTGCATTGACAACTTAACCTAAAGACAGGGTTGGTAAACTAAGAATATGCAGATGATTTAATACCAAAAATTTGGATATTTTTTCAAAATTAATGGAAATTTTAAAAAGTAAACATAATGGTCATCTATTATATGTTTTGAATTAACTTTAAATTGCCTTGGCCAAGAAGCACATGTGTAGCTCCATCAGTTGGGCGTCTGACTCTTGACTTTGGCTCTGGTCATAATCTCAGGGTCGTGGGATTGAGCCCCAGGTCAGGCTCCATGTTCAGTGGAGAGTCTGCTTGAGATTCTCTTCCTTTCCCTCTGTCCCTCCCCCACCTCACTCTCTCTCTCTCTCAAATAAAATAAATCTTTTTCAAAAAGTTAAAAAATAAATTGCTTTGGCCAGTAAACTTTCCCTCGTTTTTCTCATCTTGGGATGGACCATCATAAAGAATAGCAAACAGTTGTTAGATATTTAAAGTTGAACACTCTGGGGTCCCTGGGTGGCTCAGTGGCTTAAAGCCTCTGCCTTCGGCTCAGGTCATGATCTCAGGGTCCTGGGATCGAGCCCTGCATCAGAATCTCTGCTCAGTGGGGAGCCTGCTTCCTCCTCTTTCTCTCTGCCTCCCTCTCTGCCTACTTGTGACCTCTGTCTGTCAAATAAATAAATAAAATCTTAAAAAAAAAACGTTGAACACTCTGTGGAACATTTTAGCAATGATTATTTTGACATCATCTTTAAGAGCATGCTTTCCTTCTCCCACACACTATTCTTTTCCTGTGGGGATACATGCTGATTAGGTGACAAGTCTTTAATAATCCATGAGATCTTTGTCCTAGAAACTGCACCTTGACTTTGATCGCCATAATATCTTTGAATATCCAGTAATTCTAAATAACTCTGCATCCCTGTTGAAGGACATGAGTACACTATAAAGGATCACACTTGGTTCAACATACAAGAAGCATTTTTTCCAACAGCTAGGGTCATGTTAATTATGTGAGCAAATATATGTCAGTGATATAAATGCAGAGAACTTTGGTCTGGATTTTTCAGTGTGTATGTGCAAGTATGTGGGTTTCCCTTAAGATGGTCTAATGTTTCTCATCTGGGATCATAGTCCTTTTTAGTTTTATGAAATGACTTCTTAAATGAAACAAGTTATTTTTGCAAATAAAACATGATTTGGCAGTTTTCTTTTTGTTTAAATTAGCATTAAATCATGGAAGTCAAATTTCTTTTTGATGAGAATCAGTAGGAAATGAACTCTATTTGTTCTTTCAAGAGGTAGCAAAATATTTATTCACAATTTAAATGCAGGAAGTTAGAAAAGGTCAAAATCAGTCAATTCAATGATAAGTTTAGTCGAATTACTAAAACCCACTGAGTTTCTACGGATTCTTTTTTTAGTATGTTTCAATTCAGCCTCCTGTAGTTATTCAGGGAATGTGTGAATTTCAGAAACAATACCAACCCTACATTTATACAATGTTAAAGAGAGAGACTAATTTTATGTAACATTGCAAGATGATACACTTTGTAGGCTATTCATTATCTAACATAATTCCATGGGGATTTACATATAAAATATTTCTCTGGGAATATCATCTGAGCTTTATGTTTGGTGATTTTATGTAGCTTCTGAAATTATTACAAGTGCAAGACATGTATTGGTATTAATTTTCACACAAAAAAATAGGAAGTAGAACTGGGTATAGTCTGGGATTTCTCGTTACTCCATGGATAATGCTAATCCTTCTTCCCACCCTAATTTTTCTTTTCTTTCTGTACCCTGACTTCGAACATTTATGCAACAGCATCATCAGGTCCTTGCACCACCTTGGACCATAAATACTCCTTTCCAACTGACAATTAAGTGTGCATTCATCTGATTTCTCCCATCTCTGCTCCCATTTCCAGTTCTGCAGCTTCTCTGCTTGGAATTATTATTATTATTTAAGACAACAACAGACACTTAAATTACCTATTAGTATCATTAAATATGGATGATTCCAAGCTTGATTCAGGACCACAGTGTGGTGAATGGAGTATTTTCTGTTATAAACTGATCTGTTTTACTGTCTTCCTTGGTGTTCTTCCAAACTTGAGCCAATCCCAAGTCTCCTACTTGCATCAAATGTCATTCACTGTTTTCCTAAAGAAGAAGGAGGAGGAGGAGGAGAAGAAGGGGAAGAAGAAGAAGAAGAGGAAGAAGAGGAAGAGGAGGAAGAAGAAGTAGCCACTCACCTGAATTTCTTCTTATTTGCTTAAAACTATATATTCCCATCCTTAGCATACTCACTTTTTCTCTCCTTTATCACTTTATTAGACCAAATTCTTTATTCATGAGTCTTTATGTGTTTTAGAATAAGCATTGCTTTATAAAGCTGATATATTCTTACATAAAATCTAGCAATCAGAAAAGAACCAATAAAAAGTAAAAAAAAAAAAATTATTCCAAATCCAACTGAACGTTAGTCAAGAGAGTCCACAAAACATGAACTACAAAAATCCCTAAACATAAGAAGAGATGCTCAAACTCAGTCATAGAAGGAAGATGCAAATTAAAACTATATCGAGATAGCCAGTTCATAGTGATAAATATACAAAAGCTTGTCCATATGCTGTTCTCAGGGCTGTGGGGAAATAAGGACCAGTACAAAGGAACACCCCTACAATAGGCAATGTGGCCATAGCTGCCAAATTTACAGACGAACTTACGCTTTTAGCCTAGAAACATATCTTAATTAACCATCCAGAAATATTTGTAAAGTTACAAAATGTTAAATATACAAATTATTATATCTTTCTTATAAACTGGAAATTATTAGAAACAACCCAAGTGTCCATCTATAGATAGCTGGATAAATAAACTAAGGTACCACCATTCAAGGAAATCTGTATTTACCTAGAGGGGTTAGTGAGGAATGGTGACATGAGTAGGAGCTTGTATATCTTAGCATACTGTTTTGGATTTTAACTGAATCTTACCTACTTGAAAAACAACACATTTTAATTTAAAAATTCCCAAAAAGACTTCAGATATAAATATCATGACAATTTGGTGAATATTGTTGTAGTCATTTCTCCATATTATATATAGAAGTTAGGAAAGAAGGAAGAAATGTGAAAGAGGGAGGGAAGAAGGTCTAAATAAGAATTTTTTTAGATTAGGAAAAATGTAGGAAAATTTAGGATAACAAAAATTTGACAAGAGAGAATTTCTTTTTATTTTTGTAAAAGGGATTATGTTTAATTCAATTGAACTTATTCAAAGAGGGACTTGAATGAGTTGAAATAAATTTTGACCCATACTTAAATTTTCTTTTTTAGGGAATCCACCTTTTTTAGGTGGCTCAGTTGGTTAAGCGTCTGCCTTGGGCTCAGGTCATGATCCCAGGGTCCCATGATGGAGTCCCACATAGAGCTCTTTGCTCAGTAGGGAGCCTGCTTCTGCCTCTGCCAGTCCCCGCCCCCTGCTTTTTTTCTCTCTCCCTCTGACAATAAAAATACAAAATCTTTTTTTTTTAAACACACACACACACACACACACACACATACACACATGTCCTAAAATTGGATTATGATGATAACTGCACAGCATGTAAGTTTCATAAAACACAGATATGTGTAAACTTAAAGAAAAAACATCTTTTTTTAAAAAATTCTTCTTTACAACATATATTAAATTTAAATGACTTTACATGGAACTTAAGGCAAAGTTCACAAAAATTTCTGTTTTAACTTCCCTAGCTGTTATTTATCTCTCTATTAGAGATGAAAAATCTTCATGTCCGTAGTTCCTCCAACATCGACTTTCCACCTCTTGATACTTTTCTTATTTGTATTGCTAATTTCACAATACAGGTTGACTGGTACTGAATTCGACCTCTATTTGAACTGAGCTGGAGTCTAGAATCCTCACTGGGCTTCTAAATTTCTGAATTTCTTCTTTGGATTCATCTCTAATTAGCTTGATTTCATTGTAAAATGAATCTTATCAGATATTCTTTATGATGCTGTTTCCCTCTGATCTGGTAGAGTTGTCTTTATACTGGAAGGAGAATATGCAGGAGGTATAAAACTTAGGAGTCACATTTTTTATTCCAAAGAATTTTATAGAATGTGTTTCACTGAGTTCTGTCTTTGATGCAGTGGAATGTTGGCACCAACCCAAATGTTTCTTCTTTTAAGCATTAACTTGTGTTTTCTTTCTGGATAATTTCATGATTCTTTCTTGATCTTTGAAATTCAGAGCATCATTCTGCCCAATCTTAGTCTTGATGTATTGTATGAAGTCTTCCTGGGGCACAGTGATTACTTTCAATCTTTAGGTGCAGATTTTAATGTTTTCATTTTTTTTTTCAATTAATGTATCTTTGAATTTTTTGTCCATATTGTTGGTTTCCTTCAGGGAATCTTGTTCAACTTTCTACATCTATCGGATTCTTCCAGATTCTTAAAGGCACTTCCCTTGTTCTCCAGCATTGACTTTTGCTTCTGAGAATAAATTCCTGAAGACACTTCACTCCTGGTGCTTGATTCCTGGTTTCTGACCTGTTTTTGTTTTTATTCCAAAATCTTGGGGTTCTATTCTTTGCCATCAATTAAATTGCCATCAATTAAATTTTCACAAGGTGACAGGATGTGGGCAGGTTTTGTTTATTTATGTTTGGTTTCATTGTTTTACTCTCTTGGCAGACTCATTTATATGAAAGTGAATATTGTTCAGTTTGGATAAATTTCCCTAAATTATTTTCTTCCCTGCCTCCTTCCCGTTCTTTAACTCTCAGTCTTTCTCTCCTCTCCCTTCCCTCCATCTTGTCATTTTTTTTGTTTTGTGTATTTGTTGGGGGTAGATGAGGATTGCCTTCTTTTTTTTTTAATTGACCCTCCAAATCCCCTTTCTTATACTTACTTTGCTGTTTTTCTAATCTTGGTGTCTTTTTAATATCTCTCTGAGGGTCTTCAACTTTATTTTTCTAGCTAATATTGATGTATTCCCTCTAAAATATAATTTTATTTATAAAAATTCTTGTTTAATTTTTTAGAGTTTATTTATTTATTTTAGAGAGACAGAGATAGAGCAGGAGCAACGGGAAGGAGACAGAGGGAGAAGCAGACTCTCCGCTGAGCAGGAAGGCAGACACAGGAATTCCATCCCAGGACCCTGAGATCATGACCTGAGCTGAAGGCAGATGCTTAACCAACTGAGCCACCCAGGAACCTCAAGAATTCTTATTTACTGGTTATTTATTTATCTTCAAATTCTTCATTTTTAATGTTGATTAAACATTAAGTATCATGTTGATACTTTATGATGGGACTAGTTCTCTGGGCATATTAATTACAATTTTTATCCTATCCCAGATATTGTCTTTGTTTTCATCTATGTTACCTTTGCTTCACTCCAGACTTTTCTCCTTTTCTGACGTGATAACTTAAGTTCTCACTACTGATGGCTAAATATTTATGTCAAGACACATTACAAATATCACTAAACTTGTAAATATCTCCTTATTACTTTGGCCAGAGTTTATTGCTCCCTTCAACTGATTCATACACCGCAGTGATTATAACTCTACCATAGTACAGATCAAGTTCCATCGTAACATTTTTACAAGTATCTCTCTCCAGGAACATAGCTTCTCAAAATCAAGAACTATATCTGAACCCATCTGTGTATTCCTTCTGTAGTAACTTGTAGTAGCAAGAATATTGGAATGGTGGGTAGGTATGTTTTAAATGCTATAAGTTATCTTCTATTTCAGTCATGGCGTTCCTTTTTTTTTTTTTTTTAAGTATAAATTTAAGTCAATCTCAAGTGAAATATTTACTATAGATGATCCTCAACTGGATTACCATGTTTTTTCAGTCAAGTACCTCACACTGAAGTTCTATGTTTTAGAGCAAGGGTTGTGCTCTTCTCCTGGGCTTCTGGAATTCTTAGCTGCTTTCATTCTTCCCCACAGCTGATCACTTCCAATACCTCCTCTAGCCCCTGGGCCTTTGCATCATCATAGTTTATCTTCACAGAGCTCAAGCCTCAGGGTGCTTGTCCATTGTATTTCAAGTACCTGTCACATGGTAGACTCCAGGGACTTTTTAATGAAAGGGATATTAGGTGAAAGGAAGCAAGTTTGTGGCGGACTCTGTGGTCTGCCATCCAGAAAGCAGAGCTTAACTGCTCAGGAGACACTGTGGCCTGCAGCCTCGGGCCATCTTCCTGCCTTCACACAGAAAGCCGAGGGATCAGTGAGGAACACAGAGAGGAACTTACAGGAGTGACTAAATAC
Source organism: Taxidea taxus jeffersonii (assembly GCA_003697995.1). Lineage (NCBI taxonomy): Eukaryota > Metazoa > Chordata > Mammalia > Carnivora > Mustelidae > Taxidea > Taxidea taxus. The sequence goes on along the minus strand of RCUC01162705.1, from coordinate 424 downwards.
ACTTAGACTTGCTGTTCTGAGGCCTCTTTCTGTTAGGAAGTTTTGTCCTAGAGGGAAGCTTCTGGTTTTAGGTCCTTTCTCCCCAGTGTTCTTACCTCACAAATAATTTCACATTCTACTTACCAAACTTTAAGATAAGAAATGGGGATTGCTTGGAAACAGCTACTAAAATACAATGCCTTAGGTGCCCCAATGGCATTTCCCACCTCCTCATCAGACATGTGCAAAATTAAATATGTGATTAACTTCCAGATAATGTAATGTTGTATGAATTTTACAGGATCCCGGTGAAATGATATTACTACTGACCAGGTTTTTAAAACATTGGTGATTCTTTCATAAGTATTTTTAATAAAATGGGCACTTATAAGTTGATACATATCCTTTTTATAGAAATAAGCTTCAAAATAAATGAATTTCACAA
>ML110117.1:465-49649 GCA_003697995.1 Taxidea taxus jeffersonii | reverse complement strand
AAAAAAAAAAAAAGTTTAAAGCAGTAATACAAAGCATCTCTTAGAAAGTTTGTTGCCTTGGGTAGCTCAGAAGCTGGCTAAAATAGGTCTCTACAGTTATTTCTAGTAACCATATTTCTTTCAGAGATATATTATGGCATCCTATAAAAAAGTCTAGATTTAGTTGGGCACCTGGGTGGCTCAGTGGGTTAGGGTTGAGTCATGATCTCGGGGCCCTGGGATCGAGTTCCACATCGGACTCTCTGCTTGACGGGGAACCTGCTTCCTCCTCTCTCTCTGCCTGCCTCTCTGCCTACTTGTGATCTCTCTCTCAGTTGAATAAATAAATAAAATCTTTTTTAAAAAGTCTAGATTTAGAAAAAATTATATGTGTGTATATCAGTAAAGTCATCAGTAAAGTGATAATGTAGATAAGAGATTCCGAATCACTCAGCACTTCAAGCCACAAGAACTTTTACATCATTATAGCATAATTAGGAATTTCTTGATGCTAACAGCTGAGTAACTTCATGTGACAAAGACATGGAGTTGCAAGGGCGAGGAATTCGATTTCCATTACACCCCTATGATCTCTTTAACTATTTTTAGTGAAATATTTGATGGAAGTTTTGAGCAAGAATTTCTTGCCTTAAGTATGTAGATTATTGCTTTGCTTCTGTTTTATTCTTTGTATGGACAGACAGACACAAACAGTTGAAAACATAACCTTCGATTAGATTCATATTGGGGAGAATATATTAACAGTTAAGATCTGAGCGCTTTCCTTGGTGTTCCAGTAATAAGATATATCTAGACAGACAGATATGTATATGGTTCTAGCCCATGTGTTAAGAGGGGAAATCTGTGTTTCTTGGTTCCTAGCTTGTCTTTCAGGCGTTACAAATTAATCGTAAAGTTTATCCAAGATTGGGAGGGACAGGACAATCAAGGAGTGTCATTGAAATGGATGGAGTTGGAATGAGACAAAGATGTTAGAGAAATTTACATAACGTGCACCCGCAGCCAAGGCCAACCGGCAAGTCTTTATCCTGGCTGTCACTGCTCTGTGTTCATTGAACAGATCTCGTCTGGATAAAATTGAAGGGAAGCTAGTCATGGAGCTGGTGGTGGGGACACGTGGTCCCAGCGACACAATTCCTTTGTGCTTTGTGTACCCACCAGAATGACGCTGCTGGGAACTTCATGGTAGAACTTTTTCTTAGTTTCCACTTTCATGCATATGTTGAGGTGTTGGTGAAAACCTAATGAAATGCCCTGAGACATGATAAACTTACAGAGAAAATATCCTTCTTGCAATTTATCAGCTGCCTTCAGTTTCGTAACATGTCCTAGAATATCAGATGTTGGAAATCAAGCACTAGCATTTTGTAAGTAGCAGTCTGCATCCAGACTCTATGGAGAATGAGAATCTTCACACATCCCTATCGTCATATGTATGCATCACTTTCCCTCTACTCCTGAAATAGCGGCATCATGAGGAGTACTAATTTTTGTGTGTTTTGATGGAGAAATAGCAGAGAGAAGGTAATAGTAAAGGTATAATTCCTATCTCTGAAGAGAACACTGTAACATTTTATACTAGAATAGTCTATACCAAAATCTCCAGAAGCAGTCTCATCTTTGAAAACCCCAAGCGAGTATACTTCATGTATGATTAAATACATATATTCAGAGTCATACTTCTATTGTGCTTAGGATGTATCTTTTCATATTGTGGTGATGAATTATCTTATGAAAAGATAAAGCAAAGATTCTTTTTAAGAAGATTAAAAGGAGAGATTTTGTTCATGTTCTTGTAGTAAATTCTATGTCTTCTTTATCTGGACACATTAAAATTCTAAAGGTAAGTGGATATTTGTCAATAGGAATACAGAATTTTAAATTTTTTGAGGTGTTGGAAGCAGTGAAATAACAAAGAATAAAGGTATCTAAACTTAAAAAAATCCTGGATTTATTAATTGAAGCAACTAGAGAGCAAAAAGGAGGGGATTAAGCCTTTGAGGCTTTAAATTTTACCACAGCACCTTCTGAAATCTTAGTCTTTCAACTTTTTCTAGAACTTAGATCTCTCACTTAAAACTATGAATGCACGTACCAGACATTTAAGTTCTCTTCATGCTTTTTATTATGAAAATGAATTACATTAATTTGGAGCAAATCTTGAACACATTTTTAAAGCCATATTTTAAAAATTCTCAGTGCAGAGAAAACAATGTCAATCATTAAAATGCAGGTGAATTTTGTAAGCTAGTTTACACAACATGATTCTTCCCCACCTGCCAATGGAATGCTTTTTGATTCCACAAAATGCTATATCATCTCAAAAATTTTTTTGGCATTTCCTTTAGGAACAGATTTTTTTTTTCCCAGTAATGTGTAGGGGATGGATGAGACAGAGAGATCATTTTCTCTATGAATATAATCTTTAATTATCTTGCCTTTGGCTTAACCCTAATGAGGGAGAGGTTAACTTAGTAAGCTGGGAACTGATCTCAAACTAGAAATTAATGTTTTAATGCATTTCAAGGTGGTAGATCTTTTTTCAGCTGGGGAAAACAATAGATGGATTCCTGAGTTATAATGTCTTACAACTTAACAAGGCCTCTCACCACGTCCGGTGCTGTAAACACTCGAGCCATTAGCTCAGTTTACCTCTTCCTAGCAAACTCACTCAATGATGCTTGGTTTTTATCTGTTAGAAATGTTCATGTACCTGGAATATCAACAAATAAGCAACACATATGTTATAGGAACTATTTAAAGTCCCACATCCTTCTCTTACTCTAGGTACTCTACTGAAATAATTTCATCTTGTTTATATATGAAAGGAAATGAAATACACAACCCCTCTACTCTAATTTTTATTTTATTTTATTTTTTTTAAAGATTTTATTTATTTATTTGACAGAGAGAGATCACAAGTAGGCAGAGAGGCAGGCAGAGGAGGAGGAGGAAGCAGGCTCCCTGCCAAGCCAGAGAGCCTGAAGCGGGACTTGATCCCAGGACCCTGAGATCATGACCTGAGCTGAAGGCAGAGGCTTAACTCACTGAGCCACCCAGGCACCCCTAATTTTTTTTAATATTAAAAATGTTAAATGCACATTTAAAAGTGTTAGGTAGTAGGGACTAGCACAGGCCCAAGCACACTTCATCCAGATTTAACAAGGGGAAACATTTTGCCTATTTGTTCATTTCTTTTTTTCTCTAAAAATCAAATAGTAAAAAATTCAGTTTAAGCGTTGTCATCCTTCCATCCATATTTCCTCCCTCCCAGACATACCACGATATTGAAGTTGGTGCTTTTCTTTCCTATCTAGGTTCCTACACTTTTGCTTTATAGGTATGCATACATTATGTATGGTATTTTTGAGTGTTTTTAAAATTGACAAAAAGAGTGCCATATTACATGGACATTTTTGTAGTTTGCTTTATATTCCACATGATATTCTGGGGATGTATATATATTGATTAATGTACACATGATTCATTACTTTTAACTGCTTTATTACATTATAAAAATGGAAGATTTTTATTCCTTCCCTTATTGATATAATGTGATTTTTTTCTGTAGTTTTTCTTGATTACATTACAATGTCCTACAGACATCCTAGTACATTCCTCACTGTGTACATGTATACATTGTGCACATGCAGAGTTTTTTAGGTTGTGGACTTGGTAATAAAATTTCTGAAAGGTATATTACCCATTTGTTTTTTTTTTTAAAGATTTTATTTATTTATTTGTTAGAGAGAGAGCGAGCACAGGCAGACAGAGTGGCAGGCAGAGGCAGAGGGAGAAGCAGGCTCCCCACTGAGCAAGGAGCCCGATGTGGGACTCGATCCCAGGATGCTGGGATCATGACCTGAGCCGAAGGCAGCTGCTTAACCAACTGAGCCACCCAGGCATCCCACCACATTTGTTTTTATTAGATATTGTCACATTCATTTCCAAAATGGTCAGCTAATTTCTATTCCCATTAGCAACTTATGAGAGGTCTAGTTGGTGTTATCAAAGTTGATCTATCCATCTATTTACTCATGTATAAATGATGTTTTATTCTTTTATCAATTTGTATTTTCAGAAAATAAAGTTTAAGCATATATTTCTCTATTAGCTCTTGGTTCCCTTCTTCTCTGAATTGGGCTTATGGAGCAGGAGATACTGGGCAGAGATGGAAAAGAGTAAGGGAGAAAGCCATGATTATATCTAAAGGAAAACTTTCACAGACAGGAAGGAAAATATATACAAATGTCTTCATGGAGAGTACTGGAAAGAGAAATCAGTGGAACCAGAGAGCAATTAGCAGGTGAATTCAGAGGTTGGAAGTGATAAGGAGTGTATACTGGGAAAGGCTTTATGGACAGTTGCAATGATTTTGACTTTTATTCTGAGGGCAATGGGGAGTCCTTACATGATTTTAAGTTAAACAGTGGCATGAATAATTTAATTCTACCAAGATCACTCTGGTATGCGACCAGACTGTGACAAAGGGGGAAGGGAAGGAAGGGAACTATAGAAAGTTACAGAAAGTTAGGCAAGAGATAATAAGGGGTTGGATCAGGTGACAAAAGTGCTAAGAATTTGAATGTATTTTAAGACAGACCTAAAAAAATGTATTGAGGCATTAGATGTTGGCTATAAATGAAAAGGATGAGTCAAGAATGATTTGAGCTCTTTGAGTTGAGAAATAACAAGAATGGAGCTGCCGTGTGCTGAGAGGTTTCCAGTGTTCTAGGCACTTCAGAGAATTGTAATATGCCAACCAACATAGGTATGGTTGTAGCTGATTAAATGTTTACCGTGGACTCAGAAAGCTTCTGAACTTTGAGTAAAGATGAGATGAGAACTCCAATGGAAGAATTTCTGTATTCTGTATTCTGGCAATGGGACATCAACCACCTGCCCCCAAGAACTGTTAGTAAACCGGGGGCACGGGGAAGTGGGGAGGCTTATATATAAAATATGTTTGAAGTCATTGGAGAGCAACTGAGGGATGGAAGGGCCAAGATTCCAAATGGTGGTGATCCTATTCCTGGCACTGGTGCTTATTTCAAGGTATTTTCTGATTCCCAAGCAAATACTGATACTTTGAGAAACTGTGCCAAAGTCACGAAGAGATTGGCAGGCTGAGAAAAGGATCTAACAGCTCATTACTGGAGGAATAAACGTTTGGGTTTCAGGACAAGGGAAAGGGGTGTCATGAACACTGCAGGGGTTCAGTTGGACTGTGCAATGCCCTTCCAAATGAAGAAAGGGTGAAATGGAAGTAGAATAACTCTTAGAGGGACTGAAACCCTTCTTTAAACCACCTTAATCTCTAATAGTCTGAGTTGATTTGGGATTGTTAGTGCCCTTCATCAGTCTGCTCAAAGAAAAGGTAAATCCTCTCTAAGAGAAGGTAATGTAATCCTAGGTCTCACAGTCTCTCTCTAAATTTTAATATATAATGGACAATATTCATTTTAAAATAATAAGGCACAAGGGAAAAACAATACCTGAATGAAAGCAGAGACAAGAGACAGAAGAACAAACACATAGGAATCCAGATAATAGATTTATCAGATGCAGACAGTGAAATGACAGGGATTAATAGGTTTAAGAACTTAAGCGACAAAATGGGGAATTTCATTAACTATTAAAAACAAGCAAATGGAAATTCTAGAACTGAGAAATCAGTAAGTGGAATTAACCTAACAACAGGAGAGTCTGAGTTGTTAACTATGTATCCAGGAGGAAGCATAGTAAGGCCAGGTAATACCAAAAACAAAACAAAACAAAAAACCCAAACAGACAGAAACATAAAAGACAAAGGGGTGTGATAAAAAATAAAAACGGCCTATTATACGTACAACTGGAGTCATAGAAGAAAGGAAAAAAGAAAACAGTATGGGGAATCATTTGGAGAGGTGATTGCAATTAATTTTCCAGAAACCAACAAAAGATTCTGAGAGATAATCTTGAAAGTTGGCACACATCAAGCAGGTTACACACACACACACACACACACACACACATACACACACTTAGATGAATTATAGTAAAATCTAGCACAAATTAAAGAAACTCAAAAACAGCCAAAGAATTTTTTTTTTACTTCAAATGAGGAACAATAAGACTGAGGGCTGATTTTCAACCAAATGAATAAAAAAGACAATAGATTTATATCTTCAAATTGCAGGAAAAATAAAATTTACAACCTAGAATTCTATATCTAGCAAAAGTGCCTTGCTACAAATAAATAAGGTGAAATAAAGACACTTTCAGACAAACAGAAACTGAATCTGTCACCAGCAGGCCTGGGCAAAAGAAAATTCTTTGGGTAGAAAGGACAATAACCAAGTGAAAAAGCTCCAGCTGTTGTATGCAAGTGATGAGTCACTAAATTCTACACCTGAAACTAATAACTGTATGTTAACTAGCTGGAATTTAAATCAAAACTTGGAGGTAAAAAAAAAAAAAAAAAGAGCCCAGAGATGCAGAGAGGAATGAAGAACATGTAGTGTAAATATGTGAGAAAAGCTAGCAAATGACATAAATGCTATATAAAACAATAATTATAGTGTATTTATGAAATTTGAACTATGTATAGGAAACTAAAATGTGAAAGCCAAAGCAGAAGCAAGAGGACACTAACAGAATTAGTGTTTTAAGGCTCTTGAAATATGTGAAAATTAGTAAAAATTCAAATTTATATTGGCCTGAATAGATCAAGAATGCACATTTTAGTCTTTAAGATCTCTGCTAATACATTAGTGAAAACAAATGAAACCAATTAATTACTAGATAGAAAAGTGGAATAGCAAAAAAATAATTAATTGAACAAAGGTAAAAACGTTGGGGGAGGGAACACCTAGGTGGTTTAGGTGGGGAGTCTTGATTTTGGGTGGGACTCTTGATTTCAGACTCATGTCATGATCTCAGTGAGATCAGGCTCCGTGCTGGGCATGGATCCTGCTTGGGATCACCTCTTCCTTTCCCTTTACCCCTCCCCCTTGTTCTCTCTTTATTTCTCAAAAAAAAAAAAAGAGTTGGGGAAGAATAAAATATGAGGAGAATAGAAAGTGGTATATAATAGATACTAAGGTAAATACGTACACAGTTAAATTAAAGGTAATTAACTCAATATTACAATTAAATGGCAAAGAGTTTTAGACTAGATTTACCCCTCCCCCCCAAAAGCTAATGCATGTGAGACACAAATCAAAATTACCAGGCTGCACCAAAGTTAAAAATAAAGGACAAAAATACACACAATATAAATAAAAATCCAAAAGAATCTAGTATAGCTATGCTGATATCAGACTAAGTAGGGTGTAAGCCCAAAACCATTACTGGAGATAGAGAGGAACTTTTTAATCATAATTATTATTACATTAGAAATTATAATCCAGGGTGAGGGTGTCTGGGTGGCTCAGTGGGTTAAAGCCTCTGCCTTCGGCTCACGTCAGGCTCTCTGCTTGGGGGTAGCCTGCTTCCCTTCCTCTCTCTCTGCCTGCCTCTCTGTCTACTTGTGATCTCTGTCTGTCAAATAAATACATAAAATCTTTTAAAAAATTATAATCCAATAGGAACATTTGAAAATTTATAATTTATATACACTAATTGCACAGTCTCAAAATATATAAAGTGAAACTAAAGTTTTTAAAAGAAACAAAGGCACCATCTATTTAATTGGGGGTTTCTAATCTTGAATAGATGTTGAATTTTGTCAAATAGTTTTAAATTTAATCACAATGATTATATTTTTTCTTCATCCTGTGTTTATAATAAATTACGTTGTTTTATGATTATTTGAAGAAACGTGCATTCCTGGGATAAGCCCAGCCTAGCTCTACACTCATGTTGTAGAACCATTTGAGGGGTTTTGTTTTTGTTTTTACCTAATTGCCAGATGAGATTTGCTAATCTTTTATTAAGGATTTTTAAACTGTATTCATGGGAGTCTATAATTTTATTTCTTCTTCTACTTAATTAGGTTTTATTAATAAGGCTTTGCTAATCTCATAAAATGAGTTGGAAGTGATTATCTCGTAAAAATTTGTGTACGATTGGTATTATTTATTCCTTAAATGAATTCATCTTAAAAGAATTTGCCTGTGAAACTATCTGAGCAAGGAGGTTTTTTCACTTTTTGTGGCCTCATTTTTTTTTCATAAAAATTCAATTTATTTAATGTCTACTTCAAATTTGCTACTTCCTTTGTGCTAGTTTTGTTAAACAGTATTTCTCATCTAAGTTTTAAAGTGTATTAGCATAAAATTGTGTGCTTCTTATGTCTGCAGTATCTATAATAACATTCTCTCTTTTATTCTTGCTGTTAGAAATTTATATTTTTTCTCTCATTTTCCTCATCCGTCTTGTTAGAAGTTTATTCATTTTACTTATATTTTTCAAACCTCCAGTTTTTGTTTTATTATTTTATTCTATCGTTTTGCATTTCATTGATTCCAGCTCTGTTACATAAGATTTCCTTCCTTCTGCTTACTTTTAGATTGGTAATCTTTTTCTAGCATCTTAACCTAAAAACTAGCCTTGGGGTGGAAACCAACCTTCATTTCTACTAGAAGCATTTAAAGATGTTAAGTATTCTTCTGCACTCTTCTTAACCTGCTTTCAACACATTTTGATGCAGTGTATTTTCATCATCATTCAGCTCAAAACATTTTCCAAATTCACTTGTAATTTCTTTATTAACTCATGCATTATTTAGAAGTATGCTATTTGCCTTCCAATATTTGAAGACTTTTTTTTTTACATATTTCTTGATTATTGCTTTCTTTTTTAAAAAAATTAAAGTATAATCAATGTGCTATACTAACTTCAGGTGTACAATATAATGATCAATTAATTCTATACATTAGTCAGTGCTCATCAAGAAAAGTATACTCTTAATCTCCTTTATCTATTTCACCCACCCACCCCCCCTACTTTTTCTCTGGCAACAATCTGTTCTCTGTATTTAAGAGTCTGGCTTTCTTTGTTTGCTTGATTCTTTGTTCATTTGTTTTGTTTCCTAATTTCCACATAGGAGTGATGTCATATGGTGTTTTTCTGTCTCTGTTTGACTTACTTCACTTTGCATTACACCCTCCAGGTCCAAACATGTTGTTGCAGATGGCAAGATCTCATTCTTTGTTATGGCTGAGTAATATTCCACTCTGTGTGTGTGTGTGTGTGTGTGTGTGTGTGTGTGTGTGTGTATGCACGCCCGCATGCCAAGTCTTTTCTATCCATTCACCTATAGATGGACACTTGGGTTGGTTCCATATCTTAGCTATTATAAATAATACTGCAGTAACAAATGAGTAAATATATCTTTTTAAATTAATATCTTTGTTTTCTTTGAGTAATACCCAGTAATGGAATTAGTGAAACTATGGTAATTCTGTTGTTAACTTTTAGGACATTCTGTACTGTTTTCCACAGTGGTTGCACCAAGCCGATTCCGGTCAACCAAAAAACTCTTAAAAGAAAACATAGACAGTAATTTCTCTGACCTTGGCTATAGAAAAACTTTCCTAGAATATGTCTTCTCTGGCAAGGGAAACAAAAAACAAAATTAAACTATTGAGACTACACCAAAATAAAAAGATTTTACACAGTGAGGGAAACCATCAACAAAATGACAAGTAAACCTACTGTAGGGGAGAAAATATTTGCAAATAATGTATCCAATACATTTTTCAAACCGCCAGTCATTATTTCTTTCTTACTGAATTTCCTTGCAGTTGACTAACATTATCTGTAAACATAAAATCTCTGAAAATTTATTGTGATTTGTGTTACGGTCCATCACATGGTCTAAATCAGTGGACATTTAATCTGCATCTAAAATGATGTACATTCTGCAGTTGCTTGGTTTATATTTGAGAAATTGCATTTAGCCCAAGGTGATGAATAAATGTGATTCAGAACTTCTATATACTTACTGATTTGTCATCTCGTTCTACAAATTATTGAAGTAAGAGTACTGAAATCTTAAATTATGAGTATGGGTTTATTTCTCAATTTTTACTTCATGTGTTTCATAGCAAAATAACTAGTTATTAGTCATTTCCATGTTTACTATTATTATTGTAACAAATTACTGTGTTATTGTTATCTCCTTATATTATTCTTTAGCTTAAAATAATACTTTTATTATTTAACACACTCTTCAGTTTTCTTGTGCTTGTTTTTTTTGCATACTGTGACTTTTCTATTTACTCTAGCTGTGACTTAATTTTGAAATGAATCTTTTAAAAATTATATAGCTGAATCTTGTTCTTTTCTTAAAATTTCATTCTGCCTTGTAATGGTGATTTTTAGTCCATGTATACTTATTAACTATTGACATCCTTGGTCTAAATCTACCAACTAATTATTTTCCTAATATCTTTTTAAACACACCATTTTCCATTATTTTTTACTGGTTTAGTTGTTATAATCCTTGCTTATAATCACCACTTACCTTGACACTTGGATTTGAAATTCCATTATTTCACATAAAAAATAAGATCCTTCAACTATAATACCACTTACCCTTCTCTTTTATCTTGTTATCATATATGTTATATTTAAATATGTTATCAACCTACTATACAGTGTTATGATTTCTGCTTAAATGTTCTTAGGTACTACAGAAATAAAGAGAAGAAAAAAAATGTAATCTCTTTTATTAACCCACATACTTACTATTTTTGGTGTTCTTCATTCCTTTCCATAGCTCAGAATTTTATCTTGTGTCTTATCCCTCCAGTCTGAAGAGAACTAACTCCTTTTAGCATTTCTTACACTGTATGAATCAATATATTCTTCCATTTTTCATTTACATCCAGAAGTTACTATTTGCCTTTATTTTTGTGAGATAATTTCACTGGGTTTAGAATTTCTGGCTAACATTTTTTACAACATAAAAGATGTTGGCTCATTGATTTCTGTCTTGCATTTTTTTCTGCCATTGGTTTCCTGCAAGTATTTGAGACAATTTCTTTATCTTTGAGTTTTAGCAATTTTACTAGGATATATGTAGGTATAGTTTTTTTCCATTTATCTTCCTTTCAGTTTATCTCAACATCATTTATGTTTGAGAAATTTTTATAGATATATTTTCAAAAATATTTTTTGCCATGTATTTTCTCTTCTCCTGGAATTTCAAATACACATATGCTATAGGCTGTCTAATAGGTCATTGAAGCTCTGTCTCTTAAAATATCTTCTCTTCCTTTTTTTATTAGTGGTTTTCATTTCAGCTTTGTTAAGATAAAACTGACATAGGGATGCCTGGGTGGCTCAGTTGGTTAAGTAGCTGCCTTCGGCTCAGGTCATGATCCCAGCCTCCTGGGATCGAGTCCCACATCGGGCTCCTTGCTCGGCAGTGAGCCTGCTTCTCCCTCTGCCTCTGCCTGCCTGTCTGTCTGCCTGTGCTCACTCTCTCTCTCTCTCTAACAAATAAATAAATAAAATCTTTAAAAAAAAAGATAAAACTGACATAGAATATTTTAAAAGCTTAAGGTGTACAAAATAATGATTTCATATATGTATATATTGCAAAACAATTAGAAAAATAAATTTACCATCACCTCACATAATTATAGTTTTTTTTCCCCTTGTGCTAAGAACTTTTAAGATCCACTCTCTTAGCAAACTTCAAACATACAATACATTGTTGTAAATTATAGTCAACATGTTGTATATTGCATTCTCAGAACTTACCTAGTAACTGGAAACTTTTAATATTTGACCACCATCCTTTTCCTCTAACCCACATTCCCTGTCTCTGGCAACCACAAATCTGTTTTCTTTTTCTGAGTTCAAGTTTTTTGTTTTTGTTTTTTAGGTTTTACATGTAAGTGAGATCATTACTTTACATGTCTTTCTCTCATTTTGATTTCTTTAGATACTTTCCTTCAGTAGAAATTAGGTAACCTAAAACTACTGAATTTCAATTTCACTATTCTTTTCAATCTGTTGTTGTCTATCTAGTGAATTTTTTATTTTAGATATAATTTTCAGGTTGGGAATTTCTTTTTTCTTTTATCTTTTTTTTGAGTTTTCAGGCTTTTACTGAGAGTACCCTTATGTGCCATAATTATGAAATATGTTTTTCATATTTCAAATGTATTTTTAGAAGATACAAAGAAGCTTTCTTCTAATTCCAATATTTGTTTCATCTTGGGGTCTATTTCTATCAACTATATATTTCTCTTAACTCAGGCCAGTTTTGTCTGCTTATTTGCAATTCTAGAAAATTTTATCATATGCTGAATATGGTAGCTAATATACTATAGAGACTCTGGATTCTGTTTTCTTCCTTTTAAGAATGTCGATTTTTATTTTAGTAGGCAGTTCACATGTTTATACTCAAATCCCAAACTGTTTCCCCTGTTTTGGACAGCAGTTTAAATCTCTGATCAGTTTTGTTTTGGGGTGTGTGTGTGTGTGTGTGTGTGTGTTTTGATTTCCAGCTTTTGATTTCTGTTGGCCTTTCACTCTTCACCATGTGTGCACAATTCAGTTTACAGATTATGAAAATTTGGGGGCTAGTTTCTTTGTGTCTCCCTGTTTTCCACTTTTCCATGTTTACATACACACACACACTCTAACACTTTGTTAACCCTGAATTCTCTTCTTGAATTCCATAAATTAGTAATGAATTTGGTCATTCAGTTAAAGCCTCTGAATATTCTGAGGTAGAACCCCCCATAAGCTGAAATATTTCTCACTACATTTTCTTTGATCAATCATTTTTGCTATCTATGGTCACTCTCTAGTGTCTCCAAGTAACTGGTTTTTATTTTATTTTATTTTATTTATTTGAAAGAGAGTGAGTGAATGAGTGAGAGAGCTCACAAGCAGAGTGAAGGGAAGAGGGAGAAGCAGACTCCCCACTGAGCAGGGAGCCTGATGTGGGACTTGATCCCTGGACTCTAGGATCAGGACCTGAGCCAAGTGTCCCAAATAACTGATTGTAATACTTTTTCTAGAAGTTATAATTGCTGTTTGTGGGATGTCCATAAAAAAGTTAGTGAGATACAGGCTACTCTGCCGTTACCAGAAAGTGAATCTCTATTTTTTGTAATAGTTGACAATGCCTGGTGGGGTCCTCTCTCAGTGTGGTTTTACAACAAGTCCACAAAGACCCTTCTTTTATTCTTGGTGAATTACACAAAGGAAAGGGCTGATGTCTCATTGGAAAACTATTTATGTGTCTATTAAAATAGCAAGAATGGAACCTATCTGAGATCTTTGTGGGTAGAATTTAAACTTATGTCTCAATAGAATGTACAAACACAAGGGTATCCAGTGGAGAATAGCCTGGAGGTTGCTCTGTTATACTGAAGGATTTGTGGATTCAGTCAGCAAGCTTAAGCTGGGACTAATTTTCTTACTCCATAAAATGAGAGGAATTAATACACACCTTCACCCAAAGGATACTATGTAAAGATTTTTGTCAGGTCTTAAATGTTTGAGCTTCTTTAAGAAAAAGACTATGTAAATAGAAGATGTGTCTTAAAAGAGAAATCATTTTGTTCAGTTTTCTAAACAACTCCCATAATGCCCTTTCTACTGATGCATAACTAGTATTTAATGATAATAGTATTTGCATTTTAAATTACTTTGTGTGCCCTGGATATTTACTCTGATCACAAGAAGTATATTGCCTTGGGTTATGCTGCAGTCATAATTAACTTTTGCTTAAAAGTACTATATGATCTTAGAAAATAAAGAAACCTTGTTAACAGTGCCATATTTATTTTTCATCATACAGCAGAAAATTAATACATAATTTTCTCTTGGTTTCTTTTGATATTCTCCACCATTGCCTTAAACCAAAGATTGTATTTTCCTCAGTTATATGTTATTAATTATTAAATTAAAGACAGAGTATTTCTATGACCATAAACATAGAGAATTTGAGAGGCTTGCTGGAATTAATCTACTTCCTATCACTCTGTAACAGCATAAGAATTAAAGTTTACAATTAGAGTAGTAAGTCCCCATTTACACTACTGCTCCTTTTTTCCTGAATAATTTTTAATAGTATCCCATTACACTATCAAAATTTTCTCTGTGTGAACAAAACTTTTTTTGGGGGGGTTACGAATTACAAATAAAAGTTTCCCCACTTACAGTATCTTGTTAATCCATTTGTGATATCAATGTTCATGAAGTAAAGCTATCTGTTGTATTTATTATTAGATTCTGTAAAGAGACACTATTATCTTTCTCAAAATGACCTATCTTAACTATTATAACACAAAAAGTCAGCTAGCATTACAAAAATAGAGATGCTTAAATAAATATGAAGTAATTTTATCTGTATTAAAAAAATAAAGAATTCTTAAAGTCACATAGCAATATTAAAGAAATTAATGTTTGAGAAAATTTTAAAGAATACATCATTTAAGATTAATGAAGAGACAAGCACATGCCTAGCAAGTAATTCAGAATATGAAGATAAACTAAACCAGCACAGCTCAATCTCTGATTGATTTTTCCATGTACATGGATAACGTGCAGACTAATGTAAATTCACATCATAACCTGGAGCAGAGGAGTATCATATGCAATAGTCCTTAGATTTTTTTAATTAATTTGGGTATGCTTCATATTTCCTTGGAACAGAAACGTACTCTATTAGATCGGTAATGTTGCTATAGCTTTACCATTTAAGCAATCGGCTTTCATTTTAGATAAAAATTTTAAACCAGTTACGTTTTGTGGCACGCCACACAGAGTTGTCAAGTTGTCTCTTCCTTCAAACAGTGACACAGAGCATCTGGTGTCCTATAGTTAATATTTTTCTGAAAGAAGAAAACTTTGACACATCAGAATCTCTGAAAAATTACTGTGTCTATTCACAAACATAAACAGTCTATTTTGGGTAAGGTCATGAAGCATACTTCTTGTGGATCCTTGGGTAGAACATGTCCTTCTTATGCAAGTGCGAATATATATGGACTGGTGACCATATTGGGGGAAGATAAAATTAAAGACTAAATAAAAAATATAGGCTTTTTGTGATTTATTATTGCCAATGGCTAGAGAAAATTTCCACATACTTAGGTCCCAATTACTTCATTTCAATTAAATTTAAAAGCTATACTAAGTACTGTTGTTTTGAAAGTCAATGTGCTGGCATGATAGAGAACCAAAAGTTAGCATCTGTCCTCTGGGAGTTTATACTCTTTACTTCCAATTACAGAATAAGCCAGAAGTTGATTAAATCCAGGAAAAAGGTAGAAAGGGCTTTCTGAGGTACAAAGTAGGCTTTCTGAGAAGGACGTGAATTTATCTATAATGGCACTGGAAAAGTAATTTAGAACTGTATTTGGAAAGGTGTTGCTAAAATTTGGAAGGAATTTATAGACGAATTCAATAGTTTGAAGGATTTATTAAACAATGTTTGAGCTAAGAATTGACACCATGTGTTCCTGATTAAATTTCAATATTCAATCTCAATGGCTTTAATGTTACTAATTTCTGTCACTGAGGAGTTTCAGCAGAATGGTATTCAATGACTTTGATTCTAGACCTATAAAATTCATAGCAAAAGTATGCTATATTATGAGCTGAAATGTTAACAATAGGAAATATTCATTTAAGCTGAATGGAAAAAAGTGTTAAATACATTTTTTGGTCCAGTGGCTACACTAATAATAACAGATAATCAGTGAGTACAACAGCAAGGATTTTTTAAAAATCACACAAGGTCTGTAATCTTTTATCTCAGATATAAACCCAGCTTTTCAGTCTCTTATAACTTAAGACTCAGTCCCATTGAACTCAGTCCCATTGAACTCAGTTGAGTGTCATTTCTATTTTTATCAATGATTTTCATACTACACGGAAATACATCTTGCAAATATCTGGAACTCATCTTGTTATCCATGAACTAGAAACTTCCAGGCAGAACTTCATCATTATTTAGAAGTTTGTAATGAAAAGCAATGTGATTATTAGTATCAATTATAGTGTTGGTACCTGAGTGATTTTCTGCATCACGTATGTGTGCTTTGAACAATCTTTTTTCCGTAGCATACTGATTCTTCACAATATAAGTTAACTCTCACGTAAAAGAGTTTAATTGTCAAATTACCTTGGTAATTTAACATTAAATACAATTTGTAACTTGGTAATCAAAATTTTAGTTACTCCCCCCGTAACTTTTCAATCAAGGATAAATAGATACGACATTTTACTAACCTATGTAATCTCATGATTCATTTCTGCTTATGTAAAAATGCATACACCTAGCTATATATAAGAATATTCACCAGAAACCTTTCAACTTACTGTTACATACAGATAAAGAGAAATCTGTTAGGCGTCCCTAAGAATTGAGTGCTGTTGAATTTTGATTTTTACCCACTCCTACCCTAAGCTGGCTCAGTTTTGTCTAAGCTAAAATAGTCTTTAAAGGAAGCATGTAGCTACAACATAGGGCAGGTACAGGGCTTGTGACCAAAATGAGGGCCAGTGAAAGGGAACAATCCAACCTCATGATTTTACATTCTGGCTTCCTGTCTCTCCTCCTCCAAAAATTCAGTAAAGGAAAGGCATTATCCTCCTTTTATGCTACTGGTTAAAAATATATTGTGCATGTTACTAGTTTCCCATACTGGCTGTGCATTTGGCCCAGTTGGAGAGGTTTCAAAAATTCCCATACCCAGGCCTTACCCATGCCAAATATTCAGGATTCAGGCAGCCTCTGGTGAAGGGCTCTAGCCTTGTTTTGTTTTGTTTTTGTTCTTGTTTTTTAACTTCTTCTCTCTTTACGTGTATCAGTGATAAAAACGAAGAGCCAGGGGTTAAGAAGTACTGGGGTAAAGGTACCTGCGATGGAGGGAGAAAGCCTCTGCTCTAGGCTTGTGGCCGTCGGCAGCTTTCCAGTAAGACACAGGTATGAAGGAAACTCCTTCCACTGAGGGCTTTTCCGGCCAGCATCCTGATCACAATCATGTATCTCTGACATCCTTGGGCTATTTGATCTTATATGTAAGGTAAGTTAAAGGGAAATGGGCATTAGTGGACAGAATTTCGTACTACAGAAACACTGTCTTTTACACATGAAGGACTCTGTTCAGTGGTTAAAAGTTAAGGCCTTTAGGTCAGCTGGACACTTGAAATTGTACTACCACGAAACAATTCCCACTCCAATTTATTTATTTATTTATTTTGCTTGTTCATTTCCTCTTTAAATGAAGCTGAAAGAAAGGGGTGGCTCAGTGGGTTAAGCCTCTGCCTTTGGCTCAGGTCATGATCTCAGGGTCCTGGGATCAAGCCCCTTACCAGGCTTCCTGCTTGGTAGAAGAGTCTGCTTCTCCTTTTCACTCTCCCTCTGTGCTTTCTCTCTCTCTCTCAAATAAATAAATAAAATCTTAAAAAAATAATAAATGAAGCTGAAAGCAGCACTTAGAGATGATCTTTCCTATGAAGCATGTAGTAAACCGTACATCTTAGTTATTTTAATCATTTCACATTAGCAAATACGTGTGTGAATATGCAGAGATCCCAGCGTGATCTTCCTCCTAACAAAGTGGAAAGTCATCAGGGTATTAGACAGAACTGCCTCCTCTCTGGGTTTGTTCCACAGTAATGGTTACTCCCCAGAGCAGACAAGAAGACTCTTAAGATCGAGTGCCAGGCAACCTTTCTGATTTTTTATTACAATCCTAAAGAAAAAAAATCAAGACCATATAATATTGAACTATCATCAGGACTAGCACATAGAATGCCTATTCCTCCCTCACACCCATTTCTCTGTCCATCCACATCCACCTGTGTGGATCCTAGTGATTGTTCAACATCCCTGTGAATTCCCGGCTTCCTCCAGGAAGACATTCCCCTACCTACACTATGTCCACTCTCTAGTTCTTGTAGCACTTGGACTGTGTTTATACTATCTCTCAAATCAGTTAGTTCATGGTATAAAATGTAAGCAATATGCAAGAGAAGACACAAGACTTTCCCAGTCTGACTGAAAGAAAAGGTTATCTAAACATATTCTTAGACTATTCAAGCCTTGTTTCAATCAAAACCCAGAACAATATCCCAAGTCAGAGATTTATAAATTATGTGAATGGTATTTCTCCCCTTTCGGGAGGGAAATAGCTCTTGCTATTATATTAGGGCAAAAATGGTCAAGAAGAATTTAAATAAATTATTCAAAATTGAATAGAAAATGGTGTAGGGACCCCATTTTGGTTGCCAAGAAGGATTATCCAAGTTGGATGAAAAGGAAGGAGTTTAGAAAATTTAAAAACATTTTCAAGCACTCTGCCCTTAAGGATTTCCCAAACCCCAACAATGGGAGTAGCTACAGATTTCTGATGGGATCACAGCGGCCCTAATCAAACTAAGACTAATGTTGCTGCTTCCGGGGGGAAGACAATGAGTGTGGTGGTGTCTTTGGCTGCAATTATTTTTGGTGTCCATACAAATTTCTACTCTCGGCATATAACTTTTAATTCATTATTTATCGTAAGAACCCCGCAGAGACTGACGGTATGAACTCTATAAGCTACATTTAATTATGTTCTACTAGAAAGCTGGGGTACTTCACATCGTAGTAACAATAAGTTGATTCACAGGTTTTCTTTTGGGAGGCCAGCCCTAAACAAAAGTGTCATGTTAGCTTTCTTAACATAATGCCATGCATGATACCACCTTTACCTGAAATTCGTATTATTAGAGTCACAAAAGCGTTAGATTGCAAAGCTGGGTCATTGTCTCCAAGAGCTACCTTTGTAATGTCTGCACAGGGGAAATACACAGGAATGATAGGATTCTTGGGAAAACTGCCAGGAAGAAACATGTTAATGGGTAATACACATCAGAGAAAGGGCAGGGGAAAATGTATGATCACTAGGCTGCTAAATTTACAGTAAGAACTAGGTGGTAAATTAATTCTGTATATCAACACACAAAAAATTGGTCATGATTTTCCTTCCTTCATGCTTTAAACTCTTCACAAGTATTTTTTTTAAATGATAACCAAGACTGCTTCTGTCCTTTAAATTCTAAACTAGGTGAAATTCAACATTTCCCTGAAATCTAAAGATGCTTTCATTTATTTGTAGTCAATGATCATTCTAATAAAAAAAGAGACACATTTCTCAAGTTACAGCAGTAAATAGTAATGCAGTGGCCAAATAGTAAATATTTTAATTTTTCTTCCTTGTTATACTTAGGGGAAAGACATTAGACATGACTTTGGGAGTATGAATTAGTCCAAATTCAAAGGCAAAGGTTGAATCTTTCTTTACGAAGTTGTATTAGGGAACAGGGTTTTAATTACCTCTTTTTTCCATGTTCATTCCATTTTGTTAGATTCTTACAGAGAGAAGCATCTATAAAAATATCACCCAGTAGCCTATTCGATCACATATGATTCATGATATGATTCCCACTTCTGTTTGGCCCCGATAGTGTCTTTTCCTTAACTAACTCTGGAGAATTACAATGACAACTCTCTAATCAAGACTTCAAACAAAACAAAACAAAACAAAAAAACAGAGTGCGAAAGGCATCAGGCAATGTTGGAGAAATTCAACACCTTTAAACCGTTACCAATTAATCTGCTTGACCATGCACGTATTTGGGCAGTCCGGATAGCCTAAGAGGAAAGAGTTACTCTTTCTTATATTGACATGTTTTTACTTTTAATTTATGTATTGATCGTTTTCCGTATAGAAATGGGAAGAACATACGAATGCAAGATTTTTGCATCTATGCCAGCTGAAAGAAGTCAGGCTTTCTTTTCCCATGATGGACCGGCACATTGAGTCACTTACATCCTTGTAAACCTTTTCCCCTCCACACTGGGATTCTCAGTTTCCCCTTCATTTCTAACTGTTGCTGTTTATATGCCATATTACATTCTCTAATTTCCTTTTATCTTTTCTTTATTTTGCAATGTCTCAGTATGTGTCTCTTTAAGACAAGTTAATTTAGCCAATTACTCCAGTTTGGTTGAAGATAAAATCTTTAATTTATCCAGGCCTCCTTTATTCTTTCTAGGATACTCTTTTCATTAATTTCACGAAGCATTCTAATTCTCCAGTTTAGGGAAAAGCTAATTTCCCCACATACATGCACATGCACGAGCTCAGAGGCAAACCAATATATAAGGACACTGCCCAAACTGATTTTTCTCCTCCTTTTTCTAGGTAAGTTATTTTTTTCTTTTGCATTTTCAAGGTGTTTGAAAAGTGATAGATTTCAAGTAGAGAAATCTGTATTTATTATGTATTACATTATCCTTAAACTGTTTGAATTCATTTATGTTTTAGCAAAATGCAGTTTAATCTTGTCTTTTGAGAAAATATTTTGACAAAATAGAGAATAAGGACCCAGGATGCCTGGAGGAATTGTTGAGAAAGGTCAAAAGTGCAAGACCCAATGGCTTGAGGCATTTGAAAATAAAAGTGCCTTTTTTTTTTTTCATTTGTCCATTTATGAAACACATTGCACGTACTAGTTACTGTTTTAAGCATAAGGTCATATGAAAGATGCCATCCCTGATTTTCAAGTTGGGGGAGAGAGAGGAAATACATAAAATGATGTGATACATGATAAATGAATACAGATAAGAACATAATCAGCTTGATCCAGGGCAAGTTTAAAAAAGGAGGGACGTGAGGGATGGTTTGAAGATGGGAGGAACAGCTTGAAAGTGCCTATTGGATTGATTTTACACTCATGATGTGTCATCTAAGAAAATCGTTAACATAGACACTTCCTGTATAATTACACTTGTTTACATGTCCTTTTTCTTTTCTTTTCTTTTTAAAGATTTTATTTACTTATTTGACAGAGATCACAAGCAGGCAGAGAGAGAGGGGGAAGCAGGCTCTCTGCTCAGCAGACAGCCCGATGTGGGGCTCGATTCCAGGACCCTGGGATCATGACCTGAGCCGAAGGCAGAGGCTCAACCCACTGAGCCACCCAGGCGCCCCTACGTGTCCTTATTCTTATATGTATATGAGCTACTTCTGCTTCTAATTCGGACGACCTGGAAGACATTGCGTCTGTGCCCAGTACCAGGTAATTTGCTCCTACACGTGCGCCCCCTGCTGCTTTCGTGTGTGAATGGGTTTGTTGTTCATAGTTGTGTAAACACAGCAGGAAAGGGATACACCCAAAATACAACTATATTGATTCAGATCATAAGAAGATCATGACTACAGAGAGCATATTATATTTTTCAATATCTTTTTTTTTTTTTTTAATCTGTTGTGGGGTGCCTGGGTGGCTCAGTCGTTAAGCATCTTCGGCTCAAGTTATGAGCATCAAGCCACACAATGGGTTCACTGTTTGGCAGGAAGCTTGCTTCTCCCTCTCCTACTCCCCCTGCTTGTGTTCCCTTTCTCACTGTCTCTCTCTACAACTAAATAAATAGAACCTTTTTAAAAAAATCTGATGTCTACAGTATTTATATACCTTCTCCAACTCCCTTGCTTGCCTCTTTCCTCACTCAGGTGCACTTATCCCCTTCCTTTTCAGATCCTGTGCTTGAATGTCCCAATAAACGTCAGCACTTTCTTCTCTGCCTGAGGCTCTATTTTCTAGAATGCCAAGGTCAACACTTGGTGTCTCAGGATGGGGCTTTGGAGTTAGGTTACTCAGCTCCCTGAAAACAAAAACTGCTGGCATTAAGTGGTATCATAATTACCTAAGCATCCACCTGTGGTTAATTATGCTGTGCAGGTGGAGGGCAAGGGAAGTTAATGATTTGGGCAGCCATGTTACTTATTAGGATTGTGATGTGAAGAAATTATTTATGTCAACAGTACAGGCCTTATATATAAGATTAAAAGAGTCAGGGAAGATACTTCCCTGTTGGATAATATGCTCAGAAATACCAGAGGACACTAAATTTGCATGCTTTTTAGGTAGTTTTTCTATGAGCAAGTTAGGACATTGAAAGAACAGAACTCTGAAACATGGAATGGAGTCAGTGTGATGATCTCACACAACAGGTGTGGCAAGAAGACACTCTCCTCGAGATATACGCTCCTAACACCACACGTTGCCCACAGGTCATACCCAAAGTCAAGTCCCAGCATGGCCTCAAAAGGGGAAATCAAGGCTTTCTTCCATGCAGAAGTAATTTACGTTGGAAAAGAAATGGTAGTGCCTAGGTATGTGAGAGCAAGAAACAAGAAAGTACATATGGGTTTGGGTGTTGAGTCTGAATCATAAGACTGGATGGGCTCAGAATCTCACGAATCAGGATTTAATGTTTTAGAAAGGACAGGAGTTGGCCCTAATAAATGATTTTGTTAACTCCCAGAAGGAAGAAAAGTGAAGTACAAGAACTTCCTTGGCAAAATGTTAGAAAATCAGGAAGTTCTCACATGTGAGGATGGTATATTGATGCTTTTTAATGTACAGTTTGAGAACTCAACACTTGACCAAGTTCCCAGGAGAAGACAAAGGAATCTTCTGTCCACTGACATGTAAAAATGTGTACTCTTGGCAGGGTGGATATGTATCAGAGTATTTGATAGTGTGGTAGTGACTGTCCTTTCTAGGGCGAGGTTTTTGGTAGGGAATTCAGCCATTGACTTGGCCTCTCTATTCTCTCTAGGAAAGATGGGATTCTGGAAAGAATAGCGCAGATAAGAGCAATGAATCGTCAGCACCCAGATGGATCTCATTATTACAAGAAGTAGTAGGTCCAAAGTGGCAAACAGCGGCTTGGCCCACATAGACCTGCCAAGGCAGGGGCACCTGGGTGGCTCAGTCTGTTAAGCCTCCGACTCTGGGTTTCTGCTCAGGACATGACCTCAGAGTCCTGAGATCAAGCTCCACGTCTGGCTTTGTGCTGGGCATGGAGCCTGCTTAAGATCTTAAGATTTTTTTCTCTCTCCCACTTCCCCTGCCCCTCACTCCCCTCCCCTCACTCTGAAAAAACAAAACCAAAAAACCTCTCCTGGCAGCTAATAGACAGCAGCCTTCTCACAGAAGTGACTGATAAATAGCTTAACAGGATGCTATATGTTTTTTTTTTTTTTTTTTATTTACTTGACAGAGATCACAAGTAGGCAGAGAAGCAGGCAGAGAGAGAGGAGGAAACAGGCTCCCCGCTGAGCAGAGAGCCTGGTGTGGGGCTCGATCCCAGGACCCTGAGATCATGACCTAAGCCAAAGGCAGAGGCTTAACCCACTGAGCCACCCAGGTGCCCCGATGCTATATGTTTTATATACTTAGGGGGAAATAAATCAAGAGCAGGTTGACAGAAGGCTAATGACAATGTGATGAAGAATCATAGGTACTTATCCAGTTTCCATTAGAAGCTGTGCCCGCTACCCAGGTGCATTGATGGGAGGGGAGGCTGGGCTACTCTGAGCAGTGACCTTGAGCAGGTCACCTTGCTGTAATTCCATAGCAAGTGTTTGTCGTAAATATTCCTCCAGTTGTTCCTCTGAAGACTCATATGGCCATTCGCCAAGATCATTTTATACTGATGAGTAGGAAATATTCAGATTTTTAAAGGAATGCTAGGTATGGATTCTAGATGGCATTGATTGATACCCAGAGACTTATGCCACCATGGTTCACCGGTTAGGAAGGGAGCGAAGATCAAGTGATAAATACGGTTCTGGCTCAAGGTCATTTCACAGGTCTATGGGCTCACCTTGTGGTTACTTCCCCAGTGAGCCAATGTGTTGGATGGACACAGATGGCTTTGAGAAGGCTGAGGGGACACTGTGTAGGATGAAACCTTATAGACCTTCCCATTGTCCCTTCCCTGCCTCTTCCTCCTCATGGTCAACAACATATCCGTGCTGATTTTCCTTTCCATTTCTACACTTGTCTGAGGTGTCCCAACAGACATCACTATGTTTGGTTGTTAGAAAGGCTGACAAAGGAGCCGCATGACACATTGTGAACAGAAGCAAGTTAGCCCTGCATAGGGTCAGTTTTGACAGTGAGAAATGCAGAAGACCAGAGGAAATTGAATACATAAATTTCCCCTCCTTTCCTCCTCTGTGAGGTGTTTTATGCGATTCCTCCTTTCGGAACAAAGTCCTACCTGCCAAGCCTTGCGAATAGCCAGTTGTATCTTTTCTTGGCTTGTGTTGAAGGAGCTGCCATCGTAGTAACGGATGGCACCCCATTATCTTTACCTCAGCTCTACCTTTCTCCTCTCCCTTACCAGCTAAGCTTGGACTTTGCAAATAGCAAATTGCAAATAGATCAACACTTTGATCTGTGTCTTAGGCTCTAATATAAAAGATAATATTAAGACATAGCATGAGTATTTAAAGAAGTTTTAATTAGACTACTTTTGGGGCAACCAGGTATTTTTTCTAATGTGTCTTGCTTTATTTTGTTTTGTTTTAATTTCTTTTTATTTCACATGCTCTGTTGGATCAAAGCTACTGAGCATGAAAAATATAGATGTGGCCTTCTTTTTTCCAGTTTGACACAGATTAGATTATAATTAACCAGTGTGAACAAAACATAATAAAAATCCTTATTAGAATGTCATTCACTTGGTCTGGCCTGCTGTCCACTTCTTCTGGAGATCTTTTAGATTGGCAGCTTGAACCAGAATGCACACACTTACCCCCTCCTCCTCTGTCACTTTCTCTTTTGAATTTCAGTCAGTTCTGACTAAGCACCGTATCGATTTCTTCCTCTTCCAGCAATGCCATTTCCTCTTTCCTGGCTCAGTTACTGTCTGCGTTATCAGGTAACCTAAGATAGTAAAAAATTAGCTCACTCATACTTCATACACAAAGTGATTTGTGTGCCGGGTTTAAAAAGGGCAAGTGAGCTGAGAGAGACATCAGGTCAGGGGATGCATGTTGGTGGTGGCTCGTAACAACCAGGAGAGAGCTAGTGAGGGAGATGGGCTCTTTTCTGAAGACCATCCCACCATTCTGCTGCTTTAGGGTGGCCCACAGTAATGCCCAGTGGTCCTCTTTGTCCTCAGTTCTCCTTGAAAACTAACTGGGGAGCAGGAGGCTAGGATAACCCAAGGTCATAATACTTTCCAGGACCAGGGATATAGCACGGGATAGAGAACTAGGTGATGGATGAACTTACAGCAAAAAATAAGGGAGGGGAAGAGCGGCTCCAAAGTCAGTCTGGGGCAGAGACAATGTTATTATCCAATCGCATT
The DNA here is from genome assembly GCA_003697995.1 of Taxidea taxus jeffersonii. Lineage (NCBI taxonomy): Eukaryota > Metazoa > Chordata > Mammalia > Carnivora > Mustelidae > Taxidea > Taxidea taxus. Next base: position 24,529 of record ML110117.1, on the reverse strand, counting down.
TTCTTTCTTTGAAGGAACACAGGTGGACAGATGCTTTCCTAGCATCAAGGGATGGAATTCTGTTCATGTGGGAGAAAGTGATGTATGCCCCTTCTGCCCGGATCCCTAATATCTTCCACACAGCATGACGTCAGAGCCCTCGGGGCGCTATGGGAGGCCATCCTTCCCCACCGCAAACATGCATGAGACTGTCTCAGAGCCAAAAATAGCTCTCTATTGGATGAATCCACTAAGATCTGGGAACTGATTGTAGCAGTTGGCCTATCCCTTGTGATGCAGCATCCTGAACCTATTCTTTCTCCTAAACATTTGTACTGGAATTGAGCATTACTTTTACTCTGAAGGTAGGAATTAGAGCAAAAAGATTCCAAATTCATAAAACTTAAGAGTCTAGAGAAAAGGATTTCTCTCTTTATGCCAATAATCCATTGTGGTTAGTACTCTCTTAAAGTCAAAGATGAGAAGCATGTTTATTTCTTTTAATAGAAAACGAGAGTTCTGAATCCACTCCATAAAAGTTGATGCTAGTGACCAAAATGGATGTACTAAACTCAGACTCTTAAAAATGTGACATATGAGAATCATTTTTCCAAAGAAAGTGTCATCTTTGGGGGCTTCCATACAGAGAACTCTTTGCATGCTCCATTTTCTTATCACCAATTATTTTATTAATTATTATATACTAATAAGCATAAACATAAATGAGTAGGGATTTCAAATGGGACCCATTAACTACCTCTGGATTGATTATGCAATGTCATTTTACAATATGCACATTACACATGACCAAATATTTCTTTTTGCAATTTTATGTTAATTATTAAACTTAGAATTAACCATTATGAATAATTATTAACACATTCTATTCATTGCTACTATCTTTCATATTTTTATAACAGGGACTACATTTCAGAAAGGAAAACCTCATTACATTCAAATAGGATTTGTATGCTTCCGGCTTGAACCATTTAAAATATCAGAGAAATAACTAACATATTTAAGGACAATTTTAAAACTGCCCTAATGAAAATAATGAGAAAAACAGAATTCCCATTATTTTTTCTGACTCTATCTTTGTGTTATTTTCAGACATTACTTTCTCAATATAGACATTATAAAAATAAACCCTGTGATTAACTATTCTTTAGTAAATGATGTTGAACAATAATTTATGATAATATTATGTAATAAGGAAGTTTTGTTAGATTGTCATGCTGTGATTTGTTCCATCAGAGAAAATGTGCCTCTACATTTTTTTTTTCCGAACAATAAGACCAAATTGTTCAGTTCAGAGAAAGACAAAGGGTTATTAGAGAACATGAATGTATCTTGCTGGAGTTCACTGAAGCCAGGAAAATGAGTAGTCAGGCTCATGCCTTATGAAGCATATAGGTTGAAGAAAAAAAGAGATATTTTGATACAGAAAATATGTGGAAACAACTTGGAAGCAAAATAGCTCTCAGCATTGTTCATAGAGAAAACAGGTATCCCTAGACATAATTATGAAAAGAAGTTATAGGTGGGAACTTTTGGACATGGTATAAATAAACAAAACAAAACAAATATGTCTTCAATGGGATAAGATGCCACTTAAGATAGCAAGTTTCAGGGGCGCCTGGGTGGCTCAGTGGATTGAAGCCTCTGCCTTCGGCTCGGGTCGTGATCTGGGGGTCCTGGGATCAAGCCCCGCATCAGGCTCTCTCTGCTCGGCGGGGAGCCTGCTTCCCCCCCCCCCCCGCCTGCCTCTCTGCCTGCTTGTGATCTCTCTCTCTGTCAAATGAATAAATAAAATATTTTTTAAAAAAGATAGCAAATGGCATTTCAACTGCAGGTAATTAAAGAGATCACAATTCCTGAGGGGTGTTGTGGAAACACAGATGCCTGTGCAGGTTGCGTGCAAAATTGGACTACCTGACCCCTAGGGTCCCTTCTACTTATATTCTATGGTTTTAAAAGTCAGAACATCTACATCTTCAATGCTTTTGATTACATAGAATGAATATTAAGTGTTTTCATTGGATTTAGCACTGAACTGATTTCCAGAGATGGAAATCATATCAAGTACTTAGAGATTTGTCGTTAATCAGATTTCAGAATGGTTGGCACTAAGATACGTGATGTATAATGTTTATTAAAAAATAATAAAAATAAACTATTCCTTACATTACAACACTGAAAATGAAAAATAAATATGTTTGGTTTAGTCCAAGAAAAGATACGTGATGCATGGTGGAGGAGATACAGCATCTGACATACCAGTTAGAAATCAATCACTAGGGACGCCTGGGTGGCTCAGTTGGTTGGGCGGCTGCCTTCGGCTCGGGTCATGATCCCAACATCCTGGGATTGAGTCCCGCATCGGAATCCTTGCTCGGCAGGGAGCCTGCTTCTCCCTCTGCCTCTACCTGCCACTCTGCCTGTGCTCACTCTCTCTGACAAATAAATAAATAAAAATCTAAAAAAAAAAAAAAAGAAATCAATCACTAGTAAGTCTCACCGTGAGCTTTGCTCCAGGAGAAACTGACCATTCAGTTATGCATGGATCCTTCCTTATTCTCAGCAACACAGGAAGTGCCATGAAACCTTGGTCTCTGTACCTTTCACACAGACACCCAGAGGAAGGGAGGAGTGCTGCCTCCATTCCTCTTCAGGGAAGGAGCGATTGATTGTCCATGTTCTGGGAGTGTGCCCACTAGACAGCCTTCCACTGGCAGCCTCTTATGGGATGGCCTGTCCATATTCACTCTTTGATGGAGGTGGGGTTACAAAGGGCCAGTCATGCTGGCTTTTTATTTCCACAGTACCTCCGGGGGACGAGCTAAAGCCAAGGTTTCTCAAGTTTGGGCTGATTCACATCTTGAGCTGGGTAATTCTTTTTCAGGGGCTGTGCCTTGCAGCATGGAATATTTATCATTTTTGTCCTCTACCCACTAGATGCCTGTAGCAATACGTCACTTCCCATTCCATCTTGAAAATGAAAATGGCTCCAGCATTACCAAATGTCCCTATTGAGGAAAAATTGTGACCAGATGAGAACCACCGGGCTAAAGTGGTCAGGTCTGCTATGTCTCCCAATTATCACTCCTTCCCCTGACCCTGCCTTGAGGTGCTGATTCCAGAGAAACTCCACGATAAACACCTAGAAGGTGATATAGCCTGTCACAGATTCACAGAAAAAAAGAAAATACTATTTAAAACCAAATTTGAAAAAAAAATTGACTGGGGTCACTAGGCTTTTTAGAAGTTGTCATAATTGAGCAAATCTATTTTCAGCCCCTTGCAGAGCCTGTTAAAAGAGGCAGATTCAAATCTGGAATAAGTGGGCAATGCTTAGCCAATTACCTCAAGGGATTTCTAGATCCCTAAAGAGAGGAGAATGAAATTTGGGGGGATGGACCAAAGTGCTCTGCACAATTTAAGAAGCGGGGTGTTTAAGGACACCTGGGGAACTCAGCCACTTGGGCATCCAACTCTTAGTCTCTTGATTTCGGCTCAGGTCACAATCTCAGAGTCCCAGGATAGAGGGCCCTGTGCTCAGTGGGGAGTCTGCTTGAAGATTCCCTTTCTCCCTCTCCCTCTGTCCCTCCCCTAGCTAGCGATCTCTCTTTCTCCCTTAAATAAATAAATAAATCTTTTTAAAAATGTGGAGGAGCTTTAAAATCAAAATTTTAGGTCGCATGGAGACAATAGCCTAGTCAGGAGAAACATGGCAACCGTATTAGTAACACCTCATAAAAAGTTGTTCTGTTGCTGGTGCAAAATGACTTTCAAATATTTCCAGCCTCAGATCATACCTCTCCTGCAGTTACCAGTTGCTGGCCGTAAGGTATATTTTCATGTAGTTAACTTACATGCTTTGTCTTTTATCTCTAGCCAAACCTTCCTTCTTTAATCGCTGTGGTTTTACGTGTGGGGTAGACTGTTGTTGGGATACTTCTCTCTTTTTAATTTTTATTCCTTAATTGGGGAGGTGTGGGTTAGAGATGGGATTACTCTTCTCTGAACTTCTTCCAAACCATCTGGGGCTTAGGGCCCTCAAGTTGAGTTCCACATCCAGGTGTGATATTCTCAGAATTTCAGAGAGTGCATCAGTCTATAATGAGATGAGGCACGTCCTCATTTCTGTCACTTAATAGAACCCGTGTGGATAACTACCACTAGATCACAGCATGCTTAAGTGCTGTCACCTTTATCGTCTATGTAGTTGTGAGTCCGAAAGTAGATAGGAGCACGCTGATACATCTGTTAATCTTAAACTATTCTTTCCTAGAGGTTTTCTTTTCTCTGTTCAATAGTCCAGTTATCTATTGCTGTGTGGAAAACTACGCCACATCTTCGTGCCGTAAATGATCATTTATTCCGTGATTTGTGGGGTCAGAATCTGAGGAGGGCTTGGGTGGCTTACCACCAATCCATGTGGCATGAGCTGGGGAAGACAGTGCTGGACAACCCATTACTCAAACATGAATCACCAATGTGCTCCTTGGTCCATCTCTCTCTTTCTTGTGATTTTTATTGTCTAATCCTCTCCAAATGGCTTAGTTTTCTCAGTCTCACTTCTAGGAAGGGGGTGGATTACTTTAGCTAGTAGCAATTCTAAAGAACTCCGGGAAAAACCGATTTAGAAGTCCACCTTCCAGGTCAACAGAATGTGGTCAGGGAGGCAGGAGCCCCCAGAACACAGTAAATCCCGTGTCGACCTTATCCTTGGAAGAAAGAAGTAAATTCTGGGGATGGGCCTCTAATATGCCTTTTTAAACTGAAATTTTAGGATTTTCTAAATAAATATAATTAGCCCAATTATATTCTACACAAGTGGCGGTAACAGAAAGGGGATATAAAATTATACATATTGATGACCCAGAAACATATATATACATATATATGTATACACACACACACACACATACACGCACACACATATATAAGAGTGAACATTCCTCATCTGCATGAAATGCCATCAGAAAAATATTTTTGCTTCTTTTGATTATCTGTCACCTTTAACTTTTTCTATAGACCTCTTCCTGCTCACTTCCTACCTGGTCACTTCTGACCAGGTGCATTTACTTTCCAAATCTGACTCCTTATATTATAAGGAGGATGGAGTTCCATAGCCCTCAGTAATGAAAGTCAGGCTCTTAGGCCCTAAAATATGGGGATCTACAAGTGAGCTGTACATAAAGCACAGGGGCACAAGGTACTGCTGTGTTCAAGACAGAAACAAAAAATACTTCCCATCTGGGGAAACCAGAGCTGGTGCTGTAACCAGTTATATAGGTCCAAGTATACAGGTCCGAATTATATATAGGTCCAAACTCATCCAGGCCTCATCATACATGAGTCACTTCACACCATACATGAGTAAGTACATCAGATTGATAAATTAAAATAAGACCTGGTCAGAGACGGATACATTTCCTAATGCTACAGACAAGGCAAATCTGTGGCATATATTATATATCATACAGAAGGACCTCTTCAGGCAATGTCAGCTGAATCAAATACTCACAACATGTCCGGTAATAACTGAAAATAATAAAGAAATTTGAAAGATTTCATGACCTACCTGTTTGAAGGGAGTGCTTCAACAATAGACTAGCCGCAGCTAAAGAGAGAAGGTGTAAATTTAAAGATTGTTTTAAGGCAGGGACTCCTATTTTTTTCCAGATCTAAAATTATAGAGATAAATTCAACTGAATGCTGCTCCTAGCCCCAAAAGGGTTACTATAAACCCTCTTAATATAATATTTTCATATTTATAATAAGAAATAAATATATAAAAATAAAATATACATCACATATAGAATAATAATATATTGTATAAAATAATAAATAAAAATATATTATTCATTTTAATAAATTTTAATATATTTTATAAATGAATTATAAAATTTGTAAATTGAAATTTATATCTTAATATATATTTCATATTATATAAGTATAATATATAATATGAATTATTATATATTATTATATTATATATAATGTATTATATAAATATAATATATAATATAAATATATACATTTTATGCAATTAATATTCATAAAAATATAAATTACAAAAATATATTTTATATATTTTTATTTGTAGAAATAAGTATATAAAATAAATAATATATAAAACAAAAATGTATTTTATATATAAAATATTTTTATATTTGTGTATTTATATATAATATTTTAATGTAATATTTTAAATATAAACAACAGCTGGCTAGAACAAAATGTAGAACTTGAAAGGCAAAGAGCAAAATTGTAGAATATTAAGAAAAACAGACAAGGTAACTTGTTTTTTAAAAATGTATCTGTTAGGCTGACAACAACTTAGCATCAGCAAAAATTAGAGTACTTTTTTTTTTAAAGGGAAAGAGCATGAATGGGGTGGACAGTGGAGAGATGCCCAGGAAGAGGAAGAGAAAGAATCTCTAGCAGGCTCCATAGCCAGCATGAAGCCCACGTGGGATTGATCCCACGACCCCGAGATCACGACCTGAGCCAAAATCAAGAGTCTGACACTTAACTGACTGAGCCACCCAGGCGCCCTAGAGTAATATTTTCAAAGCACTTAGGGAAAATAGTGGTTTTACTGTTTTCTGAGAATTTTATATTATCTGTCCTTCAAATTTGAGGAGAATAGTTATGACTTCCTACACCATTTATTTTGAACAATTTCAATTTTTTGGAAAAGTCCCAAAGTAAGTGCGATAGATATGTATATGGATTACCCAGAATCACAATATGTTTTTCTACACCTTTTTTCTTGCCATATCCACACATCTACCTGTTTCCCTATGTGCCCTTTCTTATTTGAGTCTCTCGCATTCTCTAAGACACTTCACTCCTAGCTACTTATTTTCCCCATTAACAAGGATATTCTCTTTCAAAAATAATACCAGGATCACACTCAAGATCATCAATATTGACATAATACAGCATAATATGTGTATTGTGTGCTCCAGGCTTGAGCTTCTCTCTTATGTAAGGAAGTGTTTTGCTGTTGTATATATTAGACCATCCAAAGTCCAATAAAATGTGCCTTGCACTTGGTTGTGATGTCTCCTTTAGTTTTCTTAGATTCGTTCATCTGTGTGCCTTTCTTGTCTTTGACATTTAGAAGGGTCCAGTCTAATTTATTTGGATGGTGTCATGCAATATGGATTGTGCATTCAAGAAAACATGTCCATTGAGAACTTTCTCATTTTTTTTTTTACAGCTCCAAGATTCTCAGCTGTGTGCCTCTTGTTGTAACATTGTTTTAACACTGTTTATTCATGTAGACTTCCTTTTCTTTCTTTTCTTTTTTTTGGCTATTGCACATGATTTATTGGAGTCCTTTATTTTCTTAATCTGTTTCATATTTGTGTCTCCTTTTTTTCTGCAGAGATAACACTGGTCCTAACACAACCAATATATTAACCATTGATTTGCACAGTCCTATAACACAGAAATTTGGGGGTTTTCTACTTCCCAAACATTGCCAAATATAAGTCTACCAAAAAAGAAAATTGTGAAGTTTATTTGTAGTACTTTTAAGCCTAAAATATATCCCACCGAGGGTATTCAGAAAGATTCAGGGAGTCAAAGTTCCTTAGATTTCTGTGGTTGTGTGTGTGTGTTGCTTTGTTATCAATTTAATATACAGTTAATAGTTTATCTGGGCACTCAACTTTAAATTTTTTAAACCGTCACAATAAGTAAAATTTAGTTTTTGAAATGGAAAATGTTTCAAAAGTGAAGTTTTATAAAACAAAACACTTGAAGAACTCATTCTCTTTCCTATATCAAGGTTTTGCAAAACATATATATGTATGTGTATATATATATATATATACACACATACATATGTATATGCATATATATATTCCTTTCTTACTTAAATGCTACTTTATTATATATGTGTATATATCATATATATATACATATATGCATACACATATGTACAAACTATGCATATATAGATCTATATTGTTTTGATGTTTTGATATTACTACTAATAATGTCACCATGAATAGTCTTGAGTGATTTTTTTCCATATTATTGGAGATACATTTTCACAACAGATTTCTCAAATTGATATTTCTCCTTCAATGGATGTGTTCTATAATAAAACAGTTTTAAAGAAAAATAGACACAGGAAAGATAGCATGACAGTTAATAGCATGGATTCTAGTCCTAGACTTGTCACTTTTTAGTTGTGACATTGGGGAAAATTACCTTAATCAGGTTTCTGTCAAAAGAGGAAAATAAAATAGATTTCATTAGGATAGTCATAAAGATTAAAGCAGATGGTGTAAATAAACACAAACCTCTTAATGCAATGTCTGTCATTTAGTAGATACTCAATTTGAACTCCAAAAGAATAAATGTAACTCTGTGAATTTGTCTCATGTAAACTTATATCCTGAATGAGTCATGTCACTCTGACAAAACATGAAAATCATAGGTTTATAATGAAGCAAGTATTTTTATATCATTATAGTTTCCAGAAAGTTCTATAATCAGTAAAAAAATAGCAAAAATACTAAATACTAAATAATCTAACAGTACCCATCTCAAAAAACCTGCTTTCAATTCAACAGAGTCCCTTCTAGTTCATAAAAAGCATACTTAGAACAGGGGCTTGAAAACCTTGGCCCTGGATCAACCCTGGCTGTCACCTATTATAGCAAATAAAGTTTTATTGGGACACAGATGTTTCCATTCATTTACATACTGTTTAAGGCTGTTTTCACTCTTCAGTAACAGAGTTGAGTAATTGCAATACAAACAGCATAGCCTACAATCCCAACATATTAATGATCTAGCCTTTGACACAAAAAGTTTGCCAGCTCCCACTTTAGAATTACAATACAATGCTACAGAGTTTTACATTACAGTTTGTTAATATTTCAAGAATATTTCTTAATTTCTACTATCTGAACACCTCAAATTGTCCATTATTCATCTGTCAGCATGGAATCGCATCATTTATTTAGCCTCTCTTCTTTGTTAAATATTTGGTGGTTTTCATATCTTGAGTTGTGCAAAATAGTCAGTGAGCATCTTGAGTCTTATAGGACCCCTTGCTATCCATTTGAAATATATGTATATTTATCGATCTTCCTATATTACTTCCTATGGAAAGAAAATATATACATACGCATTCCACAAGGAGAATTTTTGGGTCAAAAGTGTATGATCATTTTCACATGTGTTGATCTCTTGATCTATTTTGCTCTGCAAAAAGGTTTACATTAGCTCCCAAGGCTACAGAAGGTGTTGGCAACTCAGAACCCTAGAATTAGGTAGCATTGTGTTTTAATTTTCTAGTAAATGAGCTAAAATTAAACCTGAATATTTAGTCACTTTGCATATATTTGATCAATAAAAACCATGAAAGTCTTTATCTATTTTCCACATTTACTGATATGTTAATTGTCCAGTTGCATACTTTGTCAGGTTTTGTAGATTTTTGTTTTCCTCTGTGAATCTGTGCAACTTCAGGCTAATGGGAAGACTAGGGAATTAAAGTGGGGAAGGTCTGCCTTAATCCAGCGGTAATACATGAGTCAATTTAGACACCAGAAGCTAGGGAACACTAATCCAAATCAACTCAACTGTTGAACTCTTCTGTCTCAGAAATTGTACTAGGCCCTGGGGTAAAAGAATGAACCAGACTCATCCTTGTCCTCCAGGAATGAAATTCTCTGATAATTTAGGAACTAAAAATGACATATCAATGGGGCACCTGGACAGCTCAGCTGGTTAAGTGTCCAACTCTCGATTTCGGCTCAGGTCGTGATCTCGGGGTTGTGGGATGGAGCCCCACACCCAGCTCCACGCTTGGCGGGGGTCTGCTTGGGTTTCTCTCTCTCTCTCCCTCTCCCTCTACCCCTCTCCCCCACTCATGCTCTCTAAATAAATAAATATATACATACATAAAATCTTAAAAGGAATAATGATATATCAAGATTTTGGAAATTCTAAGATGGAAGTACACTTCATAGGTACAATTTGACCTTCACTGTTGTCTTTCTCAATCATCCTTAACATTACTTTTGCTCGTGTTGTTTTGTGTTTTTTTGTTAGTGTTTTGATTTTGTGAGTGTTTTGAACTATTAAGATGTTTTTGTTAGTGTTTTGAACTATTTAGTTGTTATTTAGTAGATTATAATGTAATAACAATATACTATTTCACATTGGCATTCAAGAGAATATTTTTCATTCAGTCTGCAAGTGGGGGAAATGCTTGGATTAGGCAGTTAGAAATACTGGCAATAAAAAAAAAAAGAAATACTGGCAATGTGCCCAAGCCAAAATATTGCAAATGAAAAATTGGTACGTTTTCAGTTTTACCTATATGAAGTCCGCACTGCCTTGGGAATGATTTGCTTTTCGTTCTCACCTGTTACCTCTTCATCTACTTGGGTATTGCTTCAAATTTTAAGTGTTCACACTGAGTTCTTAGTCACGAAGGCTGACTTTGAAATTCATTCTGCCACCAGGTTTTTTTTTTTTTTAAGATGTTATTTATTTATTTGATCGACAGAGATCACAAGTAGGCAGAGAGAGAGGAAGGGAAGGCTCCTTGCTGAGCAGAGAGCCGGATGCGGGGCTCGATCCCAGGACCCTAGGATCATGACCTGAGCCGAGGGCAGAGGCTTTAACCTGAGCCATCCAGGCGCCCCTGCCACCAGGTTTTTTTGCCAGTTATTTGACACTATTCAGAGCTGCCCCTACAAGTTTACAAAAGCTGACAATGACCATCTCTTCCCATCCATGCATTCAGAAATGCATGTTGGTAACTTGAAATGAGCTATCGTGAGACTGCATCCACCGTGGGGACTGGCAAATGCTGTAAATCGGGCTGCCTTGCCACTCCCCCATGGAGAGTGAATTGTGAAACTTTTATAAGCATGCTGCTGCTCCTAGTCTGACATTTCTAATCAGTCCCTTATAAAAACTCATAGTTTCTCTCTAAACTACATGAGGATTTTTCTCTCAACTCAAACTAGTGTCCATTATAAACTGGAAACCAGCAACATACCATATTTCCTTCTAAATACCCACAAGTCAGCCTGTGGATGGTAATTAATGTAATGAGGAAGGAAGCTATGATGCCATCAGGGAGAGGGAGAGAAAGGAAATCTCCTGACAACTATATTTAGAATACCCCAAATCTTGATGTACTATCATGAGTTCCTAACTTATCAGATACTTTATTCCTAGAGAACAGTGTCAGAGTTTCCTGTATCCGAGGGCTTAGCACAATTTCTGGAAGAGTAGGCTTAATAGATGTGGACTTGATTTGGATTAAAGTTTTCCTTAACTCTACCACCTAAAATGATTCCCATTTTAACGCAGATTAAGTAAGACCTCCCTTCATGCAACTTCACGTTCTATTTCCTGAAAATAGAAGGTGAGCTTGCATATCAGATATGTCTTTATTTTTTGAATTAATAAGATATTTTATTAAAAATATGATTATTCATAAAATATGAAAATAAAAATTTCACATTTTATAATTTTCATATTATTTATTCATATCCATATTTATTATTCATATTCCTATTTATTATTCATAAATATATGAAAATAAATTTCCATATTTTATAATTTTCATATTATGTCACTTAAATTTTTTTTAATTTGAAGGTATGGTATAACCAATACAAAACTAATCTATCCAAAGGTATGTTTGATCTGACCTGTTTAAGGAACAGTGTAGTGAATTCCTGGCTTCAGCTACTCTTGTGTAACTATAAGAATACCCAATTTAAAAAATCAGGTAAGAAGTGATTCTCCCTATCACTTTCTCTTTTTCTCTTTTACTTGTGTTTTAACAGAATGGGTATAACATTTTCTTTACTATTAATCAGTGTCCATTTTTAAACTTTCTAAAAGATAGTGAGCTATACAGAGAATGAAATAGAACATGTATTCTCCCAGTTGACAAAAATTGGAATCCTGATCTACCTTTCGTCAGGCTCCAGAAACTTCTCCTACCCAGCCTCTGCATACTCCCTTGCAATATCCAGTTTTAGCAAGAATCTAAATCCTAAATCCAGTTCTGTACTGGGATGTCTTTTCCTCAGTTGTGATAAACCTGAGCAAAATCTGTTTTCACCACTTTCCCAACTAGCTTTGGTTTTCTTCTTTGACACAAGGCCCCTTCAGGGTTGTTGCATATGTTCACTCACAGTAATACTCCCCTACTTATTTCCTTCATGATACTCTTCACTATATATAATTTTCCTGTTAATTTATTTGCTTATGTGTTTTTTATTTTCCTACCACACCAGTGCAGACCTGGGATGTTTTGGTCATACTTGTAATCTGTCTTTGGCGTTCATCCTGCAGTGAGCACATTGGGGGGTGGCGGGTGCATAGATATTCATTCGATTATCACATTCTGCCTTATTAGTACATTATTAGCACCACTGGAATTGAGGTATTCCCTTTGTTTCTGGTCCCACTCTTATCCTTCCACACTGTCATTTCTTGCCAGAACATGGCAATAGAATCTTCCTCACTTTCCCCTTCTAGCAGTGTGTCCCTGCCAATCATCCCTTCTCCATTTGCCTCTAGACAGCAGGCTTGTACACATGTATTTTATTTTATTTTATTTTTTTTTAATTTTTTTAAAGATTTTATTTATTTATTTGACAGAGAGAGATCACAAGTAGGCAGAGAGCCAGGCAGAGAGAGAGGAAGGGAAGCAGGCTCCCCGCTGAGCAGAGAGCCAGACATGGGGCTCCATCCCAGGACCCTGGGATCATGACCCGAGCTGAAGGAAGAGGCTTTAACCCACTGAGCCACCCAGGCGCCCCATGTACACATGTATTTTAATACTCTGCATCAGATGGGTTTTTTTTTTCACTTGTGATTTGCTTTCTTTGAGTCTTGTCTCTTTTTTCTTAGTTACTTTGCTAAAGATTTGTCAATTTTGTTGGTCTTTGAAAAATCAAATCCTGGTTCCACTGATTTTTTTTTCTACTTTCTATTCTCTGTCATGTTTATTTATTCTCTAATATTTATGATTTTCTTTCTTCTGTAAACTTTGGGTTTCATTTTTCTTCTTTGTCTAGTTCCTTTCAATGTAGAGTTAGGATCTTTTTTTGAAATCTTTCTTCTTTTTTAACATAAGTCTTTATTGCTGTAGACTTTCCTCTTAGCACTGCTTTTGCTGCATCCCATAAGTTTGGGTATATTTTATGTTCATTTTCATTGTTTCCTCAAGCCATTTTCCAATCCCCCTTTTGATTTTATTTTTGATCCAGTAGTTGCTCAACGGTGTGTTAATTTCCACATATTTGTGAATTTCTAGCTTTCTTTCTGCTACTGATTTCTAGTCCCATTCTTTTCCAGTTGGAAAACATATTTGGGATGATTTCCATCTTTTTACATTTCTTAGACTTATATTGTGACCTAACATGCTATCTATTTTGGAGAATGGTCCTTGTGCACTCATGAAGGAAATATATTCTGCTGCTTCTGGTTGGAATATTCCATAAGGTGCATTTGGTCTATAGTGTTCGAGTCCCCTGTTTCCTCACTGATGTCCTGTCTGGATGTTCAACACATTATTGGAAGTGGGATGCTGAAGTCTTCTGCTATTACTGTGTTGCTCATTTCTTTCTCTGTCAGTTTTGTCGATCTTTGCCTCATATATTTAGGTGATGATATTGGGTACAGATATATTTATAATTGTTTTATCTTCCTGGCGAATGGACCCTTCTTTCCTCTTTGTAGGATGTCCTTCTTTGTCTCTTTGGACAGTTTTTGACTCGAAGCCTGACATCTGCTATAAATAGTGCCACTGCTGTTCCCTTTTAGTTGCTATTTGTATGGAGTGTCTTTTTCCATTCCTCCATTTTCAGCCTAAATGTGTCTTGGATTATTTTTTAAAATATATATTTATTTATTTTAGAGAGAGAGAGATAGAGCACATGAGCAAGGGGTGGGGCAGAGAGAAAACGAGAGAGAGAATCCACAAGCAGATTCCCTACTGTGCATGGAGCCCAAGGCAGGGCTTGATCCCATGACCCTGAGATCATGTCCTGAACTGAAACCAAGAGTTGGATGCTTAATAGACTGAACTACCCAGGAGCCCCTAAATGGATCTTTAATTCTAAGGTGAGTTTCTCATTGGCAGCATACAGTGGATCTTACTTTTCTGTTGTTATTGTTTTAATCCATTCAGTTACTCTATGTCTACTGAAGAACTTAACCTAGTTATATTTAAAGTAATTCTTGATAGAGAAGCACTCACTATTATTGTTTTGTTCATTGTTTTCTATAAGTTTTGGGGTCTGTTTGTCCCTCTTTCCTTCTCTTGCTAAAGTCCTTTGTGCTTCATTGATTTTCTTGTAGTAACGTACTTTGATTCCCTTCTCATTTTCTTTTTGTATGATCTGTAGGTGTTTCCTTTGTGAATACCACCAGGCTTCCATAAAACATCTGATAGTCCTTACTATCTATTTAAGCTGATAACAATTTAAGTTTAAGCACACACAAAAACTACAATTTAATTCTCCCTTCCACTTACGTTATTGATGTTACACATGACACGTTTTTATGGTATGTATCCATGAACATATTTTTATTGTTATAGTTATCTTCATATCTTTGTCTTTTAGCCTTTTGTGCCAGAATTAAAAGTACAAATTGTATGCACCTTTGTCACAGAAATCCCCCAGGCACCTGGTGTCCACTGGATTGTGTCAATGCTCTGAAACAATGACGACAAAAGCTAGTTGCTTGGACAGACCCTAAAAAAATCAGAGTGTTGAAGGTACTGTCCAGTCTACATTTTTACTCCTTAGGGAAAAGCAAAGAGCTAGAAGGTTTTTTGTTTGTCTCTTTGTTTGTCTTACCAGCATCCGTGTGGCTGGTCACTCACCTTGGGGTGAGTTTTCTTGTTTTTTGAATAAAAGGAATTGATCAGTGTTTTGTTGAAATTGGTTTCTCCGTGGGAGGAAGGAAGGTCTAGGACTTCCTGGTCTGTCATCTTATTGATATCACACCCTAAAGGAATTGATTGACATGAGGCTATCATTGACAGTTTGCATTTTTTATTGGGAGTTTAAAGGAAAATGAAACAATAATGATGTAGACAATGGGATTTAAAGTAAAAACAGGAGAATCTGAAGAATCTGTAAATCTGCCAACTCTAAATGATCATACCAGTACACGGACTTGAGCATTTGACTTCAAAACATCCTTCACCAATGTGTATAGAAAGTCTTCGTCGGGATTGATTTGTTGTTGTGGTTGTTTGTTTTCCCTCTAAAGCAAAAAGAAAAGAGGACTGATGTTAGGATATGTAGAAACTGAAATGTCATCGATTTCAAGACTCTATAGAATTTTGTTACTGGTCATTTAGGTTTGGTATCTTGACGTTCATTTTCTCATGGGAAATACTTGCTCTCAGATTAGACAGTGAAAACACACAGATCACCTCTCTTAATTGCAAATAGAAACTTCCATTCATTCCAGTGTGCTTCACAACAGAGTTCCCAGAAAGAGACCTTTCTTCAAATTTCCTACCAAAAACCATTAAAGCCTATACTCCAGGAAAACAGAGTTAATATTACCTCAGCGATCAAATTCTCTTCCCTTGTAGGAAAAGAAAAAGCACCAAGAAGACTGCATGTAGAAAGAATAGAAATAAACAAATGAGGTACCCAGCTATGGGAGGCTCTTCAGCCGAACAATGAGTGAATCCTTCTCTGAGACATCTCTGCTTGATTCTTTGGGGTCCCCTAGTCTTTCACCCACCTCCTCAGAAGTGAGCAAGATGGTCTGTCAATGCATGGAATCTGCTAGAATGGACATACCTCATTAGAGAAGGAAACACAAGGCTAGACTGCAAGGGAGGCTCATGATAGGAGACAGATCTGCTCCAAGAGCAAAACTCTTAGAGTCCTCAAGCTAAAGAATGTTGGAAATACCTAGTACTACCTCCTTATTTCAAAGTTGAGATGACTGAGGTCCAGAACCATGGGTCACATGAATACAGGGATCAGGCCTTTCACATTTTCTTAATACTACACAAGAACAGACAATTAACTTTTCCTTGCCTATGAGTCTGGTGTGTATCCATCTTAAATGCACTGTGGCAATAGGAACACCTGAAAGGATATTGACATTGTTGAGTTTATCATCAAAACAAAAATATGGAAATGACCCTGCTTGAGCAGCTCATTTAAATTTTTATGAAACTTAACTTCTTTATCTATGAAATAGAAATATAAGAATACCTATCTTGGGCACCGGGGTGCCTTGGTAAGCATCCGACTCTTGATTTCAGCTCAGGCCATGATCTCAACGTCTTGAGATCAAGCCCCGTGTTGGGCTCAGGTACCACACTCAGTTCAGAGTCTGCTTGTGCCTCTCCCTCTGATCCTCCCCACCAAAACAAACAAACAAACAAACAAACAAATTAATTAATTAATTAATTAGTTAATCTTTCAAAACAAATATGAGAAGACCAATATTGAAGGACTACTGTAAGAATAAAAAGAAAATATGAGAAAATGTAATACAAGGGAGTTTCTACAATATGAACATTGATGATTATTATTATCATGATAAATATTAACTAGTAGATATGTGAACACTTAAAAATTCATGAGAATTGTGGTCTATTTTGGGAGCTATCTTGTCCCTTCACCTGTTAGATGTGGAACAAATGACTTCTGAAACTACGGCATGCCTCATCCACACTCATGCGGTCAGTGAGTGAAAGGTCTATAGTCAGCATTGGATTTAGAGTCACCCTGTGCAGTCTCTTCCTTTGCATGTGCTCCCTCTTTTCATACCCACAGCGTTTCTCTCAGACAATAGAATTAGGACTGTCCTCATTTTACGGATGATACACGGAAGGCATGGAGAGGTTGTGAAAATGTTCTTATGGTTCAAGAGTTAGCAGAGGGGCTGAGATCCAGACTTGGCAGGCTGTGTGAGGTCTCCAAATCTCTGGTCCTCATCTTTTCATCGGCCCTCGAGACTCAGGGCCTGTGGACTCTTGTACCTGGGAATCACCCCTCAGCTGCCACCTAGTCGCACAGAGTTGTTTCCTTTAAAAGCACTCAAGCAAATGAACTCATGACTCTTGGAGACCACTGCATCTCGGAGGTTGCTGAGCACCCCACGATTGTGTTCTCCTGTTTTCTCTCTAACGTTTAACTCTTTCGAGTAATGGGCTCATTTTCCCCAATTTTAAGATGTTCATTACCTCCAGCCACAGATCACTGTCTTCCCGCTCCACGTTTGTTGTCTCAGTATCTTCCCAGTTGCTAGGGTTTCTCTCCTATTCTTCCCATGAAACCGATAAGAATCTTGTTCTAATAAAGGAGTGACAAAATCAGCTAGTTTCGAATGCTCTAAACCTTCTCCAGCTTGGAAAAGGAGACTCCCCAGGAGGCTGCCTCAAATGAGGGCTTTCCCGGAGAATGTTCCAGTGTGATGGGACAAGCACGCCATCTGACAATGCAGGGGCCTGCATATGTATGCCAGTCCTTTTAACCTGTCCTCACTGGAGCAAAGCCCTGAGCACGGCCTTCTCTTTGGTGTGAAAAGAGGCTCTGGAGACAGCGGTAGCTGCTTTATGGATTCTGATGAGTATCAGTAATGAACAGCAGAGCCAAAACTAGAAAGAGGGAGAATTACCAGAGCAGGAGTATAGCAACTGTACCTGAGCTCTGGCATTGCCTTATCAAATAATCATACATATTTAAATTCGGAAAGGGAAAATGCCCCTTTAGAAAGAACCAAAAAAGGCACAAAAAGTATTATTTTGGAGACTGGTAAAATGTAAGCAAGCCAGCTATTCATGTCATCCCCAGAAGCTCAGACAGAGCTAAATTATGTTTCAGATTAATGTATCGGTCAGTTCAAAGGTTAGATAAACAGCTGTTTCTCAAGGAGGCGCACTACAAAGCTGAACTGTTCATTGGAAGGTCTGCAGTGGTCTCAGTGGATTCCCGAAGGAGTCACTGTTATTTGTTTCTGATTGGGAGATATCCCAAAGTGACTCGGTGCTACTGATGACCTCTACTGCTAGGGCAGGAGGGTGAAACTCTGGAGCCGGTGCGATTTTACCAGTCTCTGGGAAAAAAAGAGAGAGAGAGAAGAAAAAGTTGGGGAGGGGGAGACCAGCAACACCCACACACAATAACATGTCTTTAGTGACTCAAAGATTAGCCACAGCTCTGCAGCCTGGATGGGGGAAAGAATGCTGGAGAGTCAAAGGTCCGCTCACTCATTTCTGCAGAAATGTACAAATAACTAATAATAGTAAGCTATTTAAGAATGTGGTTAAGAGTTCAGGATTGATTCGATGTAAAACTGTGTAACGGGTAGTAAAAAAAATTAAAAAGGCATGGAATATATTACATTTTTATTCAATAGTTACCATCATTCCCCTAATGGGTTTAAGATACTTCAGTTAAATAACTCTTCATATGAAACAGCCGATTGTAAATGAAAAACAAAATAAAGTTCTAAGAGAAAGAGAATAGGGCACGCTTGAAATTAGAGTCATGGATTGGGATTTAACACATATTTGAAAGTGATTGTATTAAAATAAAAAGTATTAAACTTCAGGTGTCAGGCAGGTACCTGAAAGGGGTCGGGAAGATACCTGTTGAAGGGGTCCTGAAAGATCTTTAGGGTTACCTGCATGGTGATTTCAGGTGTCTTCCAAGAACGTGATTTGACATTTTTCCCCCCTCAGATATTATTTACTCACTGAATGACACTCACCAATAGTTATTAATTCACCTTTATGCTGCTGTATCACAGGAAGTTCCAAAGTCATTGGTCTTTGTGTAATACACAAGTTCAGGGTTCTTTTGAGGTGGATAAAAATCTGCAAAAAACTTTATTCAATTCCCACAAAGTCATATAACATTCAAAACTAAAATCAACTACATCAAAATGAAATTCTTGAGTGTTTATTAGAAACAGAGTACCTTGAGATTTAGGGGAATAAAGGAAAACATTTCTTGATAAGAAGGTATGACCTCTACCTAGAAAAAGCGCAGCCTGAAACTGCCCTGGGAGGCAGGGGGTGTGTACTTCACTATTTATCTATGAGTCAAGTATGTCTTCAGGAGGGTACTCATGAATTTAGTCCACAAATATTTCTACCTTCTGTCTTATAATGAGAATGTCAGAATATATCCTTAGCAGTTATGAAATAATTATATAGTTCTTGGCTGGTATCAGTGTGAAGACAATTAACATGGCATAAGAAGTAATTCTGGAGGAATGAGATTGGTGCTTGGGGAGAATTTGGAGCAGTTAATGGAACAGCTTGGCTAAGAATACCTCAGATTGAGTTTATGGAGATGAGAGAACAGCAGTGCTCTGACAGAAATCAGGATGTGTGGCCGGAGACAGCCTGATGGAATGAGAGTGCTGAATTATACACATTACCTTCCAGCAGCACTTTTCACCAGGCAGATAAAGACAGGAAATCTGGAATTGAGAAAGCCAATAGACATACAGCCAGTGTGAACCATACATAAAGCCATAAGTTCATGACTTTACCAGATCATCAAGAGGTCCAGAAAAGCATTTTTTTTTTCAGAAAAACATTTTTGAACAGTACGAATGTCCCCAGTGAATTTCAAAAGCTTGTATCAACGAAGAAGTGGGTTCATTTTATCAGCTGCCCCTTCAAGGCCATGCGTAAAGAAAGCCCATGATTGATCTTATCTAGGTCTAAGAATTATCCCAGTGGAAGATGAACAGATTGTTTTGGCCAAGGTGTAAGCCAGGGATGTGGGGAAGTTGACACCAGGGCTCACAAGGCAGGAAGGAAGAAAACCAAAATGAGAATACCCTAGATGTATTCATTGGGATGATGTGTCTCAAGAGGCCAGTCGGAAGGAAGAGCAGAAGAAATAAACGAGAAACGAGTACAATATGGCATGATGGAAAAGACACCCACGGGCCCTCAGCAACTCTCAGCTATAGTTCTACCATCTGCACAATAAGGCTACTCTAAAGACACATGAGATATTTTGTGTAAGCTCATTATGTACGTGTGTGTGTATATGTGTGTGTGTGTGTCTAACATAATAGATATATAATAATGAGAAAACTATATATTATAATGATTATATTACACAGTATGTATATATGTTTCTTTCATTATTCTACTTTTAGCATGTTGCATTAAAAATATTGTGTGCTTAATACATATTGTTAAAATCCATTGAATTTATAAATTGTGTCTGGAATGCAGGAATATTGTATTTTGAGGTCTCGTGATACAATTACACATTTGTTGAACTGCATGAACCCTATTCTGTCTGTAAATGACTGGTGTCCAAGGGATATAATGTTACTGAGGTAGAAGACTGAGCTCAAGGTTTCAGAAAGGTCATCAGAAATACTGTTCATGGATATAACAGAGAGAAACGTATGAATCATCAAGCACTGAATTAAGGTGAAGGGAGGCTGACATGGGTAATGAGCTCCTCACCTTTTTTTTTTTCCCAGTAGGCTCCATATCCAGTATGGAGCCCAATGCAGGGCTTGAATTCATGACCCTGAGGTCAGGGATTGAGCTGAGATCAAGAGCTCGTGCTCAACTGACTGAGCCTCCCCGGTGTCCCTATTGACTTTTGATTCTGAACTTCTCAAGCACACAGGAGTGTGCCCTGGTCATCTTTATTTTTTTTAATGATTTTTAAATTTATTTTAGAGATACAGAGAGGAGGGAGGATCAGAGGGAGAGGAAGATAGAAACCCAAGTAGATTCTATGCTGATTGTGAAGCCAAATGTAGGGCTCAACGTAGGTCTCGATCTCACAACTCTGAGATCATGACCTGAGCCAAAACCAAGAGTCGGGTGTTTAACCATCTAAGCCACTCAGGTTCTCCCTGCCATTCATCTTCATATCCATAGTGTCTGGGTGAGAGGGGAAGATTTTCACATTGGTGTCATAATCAAAGTAGAAGAGGGATGCAGTGTAATTTGGCTGTGTATTTCAAATGAGGACACATATGTTATGGAAGAATACTAGAGAACCAAAAGCAAGCTCTCTCCTTAATGCATTCATTCATTCACTGATATTTTTGGAATTTCTGATATGTGCTACACCCTTTTTTAGGCACCGTGGATATGAAAAAGAATAAGACTGACAAAATTCCTGCTATCACAGGGCTTAACTTGGTAAGAGAAGACACACAGTGTACAAAAAGTCGAAGAAAATAAGGAAATGTGAAGTCTTCTTGGAAAAGGTCGTAGCACATACTCAATCACTTGAGAAAAGTTCAGTTTAAGAAGGGATGAGAAGGTGGTATGAGAAGACAGCAAAGTTAAGAAAAACAGGCTTTGACACTAATAATTCTCTACTAGTTTCAAGGGGCATAATCCTTCAGTATCCTGTTATATCAGTCCACTGATACAGCCAAATGAAAATGGATTGGTCTATAAGTCTCAATCTTCGAAGAGTCTTAAAACATGCACATTCCAGGACCCATCCTAGAAACAGGGATTCACTAGAGTTGAATGGGAGAGAGGAGTTACAGTGGATGAACACACATGGTGATTCTCAGCAGTCAGTACCCAGACCTCATTTTGAGAAACGAGAATTCTACTGAAAATGTTTAAGTAGCTACTTAGAAGGACAGATTCATGTAATGGCTAGGATACTCAGGATGAGGGAAATCGAAGTGATGCACTTTGGTGCCAGAAGTTAGCACTTGCTGGCCTAAAGGAATGCATATTTCAAAGTCTATTTAAAAGTTCCATCTAATAGAGCTTGAAGTCTGGAATTGTGATGCCTCCAACATTGGCTTTCTTTTTCAATATTCCTTTGGCTATTCGAAGTCTTTTCTGGTTGCATATAAATTTTAGGATTATTTGTTCCATTTCTTTGAAAAAATGGATGGAATTTTGATAAGCAATGCATTAAATGTGTAGATAGCTTTAGGTAGCATAGACATTTTCACAATATTTGTTCTTCCAATCCATGAGCATGGAACATTTTTCCACTTTTTTGTGTCTTCCTCAATTTCTTTCATGAGTACTTTATAGTTGTCTGAGTATAGATTCTTTGCCTCTTTGGTTAGGTTTATTCCTAGGTATCTTATGGTTTTGAGTGCAATTATAAATGGGATTGACTCCTTAATTTCTTTCTTCTGTCTTGTTGTTGGTGTAAAGAAATGCAACTGATTTCTGTGCATTGACTTTGTATCCTGACACTTTACTGAATTCCTGTACAAGCTCTAGCAGTTTTGGAGTGGAGTCTTTTGGGTTTTCCACATATAGTATCATATCATCTGCAAAGAGTGATAGTTTGACTTCTTTGCTGATTTGGATGCCTTTAGTTTCTTTTTGTTGTCTGATTGCTGAGGCTAGGACTTCTAGTACTATGGTGAATAGCAGTGGTGATAACGGACATCCCTGCCGTGTTCCTGACCTTAAAGGAAAAGCTCTCAGTTTTTCTCCATTGAGAATGATACTTGCGGTGAGTTTTTCATAGATGGCTTTGGTAATATTGAGGCATGTGCCCTCTATCCCTACACTTTGAAGAGTTTTGATCAGGAAGGGATGCTGTACTTTGTCAAATGCTTTTTCAGCATCTATTGAGAGTATCATATGGTTCTTGTTCTTTCTTTTGTTAATGTATTATATCACATTGATTGATTTGCGGATGTTGAACCAACCTTGCAACCCTGGAATAAATCCTACTTGATCGTGGTGAATAATCCTTTTAATGTACTGTTGGATCCTATTGGCTAGTATTTTGGTGAGAATTTTCACATCTGTGTTCATCAAGGATATTTGTCTGTAATTCTCTTTTTTGATGGGATCCTTGTCTGGTTTGGGGATCAAGGTGATGCTGGCATCATAAAATGAGTTTGGAGGTTTTCCTTCCATTTCTATTTTTTGGAACAGTTTCAGGAGAATAGGGATTAATTCTTCTTTAAATGTTTGGTATAATTCCCCTGGGAAACCGTCTGGCCCTGGGCTTTTGTTTGTTTGGAGATTTTTGATGACTGTTTCAATCTCCTTACTGGTTATGGGCCTATTCAGGTTTTCTATTTCTTCCTGGTTCAGTTTTGGCAGTTTATATGTCTCTAGGAAAGCATCCATTTCTTCCAGATTGTCGAATTTGTTGGCATAGAGTTGTTCATAATATGTTCTTATGATTGTTTGTATTTCTTTGGTGTTGGTTGTGATCTCTCCTCTTTCATTCATGATTTTATTTATTTGGGTCCTTTCTCTTTTCTTTTGGATAAGTCTGGCCAGGGGTTTATCAATCTTATTAATGCTTTTAAAGAACCAGCTCCTAGTTTCATAGATTTTTTCTATTTTTTTTTGTTTCTATTTCATTGATTTCTGCTCTGATCTTTATTATTTCTCTTCTCCTGCTGTCATCATCAAGACAGTATTGTACAGGCACAAAAATAGACACATAATCAACGGAACAGAATAGAGAGCCCAGAAATAGACCCTCAACTCTATGGTCAACTAATCTTCGACAAAGCGGGAAAGAATGTCTAATGGAAAAAAGACAGCCTCTTCAACAAATGGTGTTGGGAAAATTGGACAGCCACATGCAGAAAAATGAAATTGGACCATTTCCTTACACCACACACGAAAATAGACTCAAAATGGATGAAGGACCTCAACGTGAGAAAGGAATCCATCAAAATCCTTGAGGAGAACACAGGCAGCAACCTCTTCGACCTCAGCCACAGCAACTTCTTCTTAGGAACAACGCCAAAGGCAAGGGAAGCAAGGGAAAAAAATGAACTATTGGGACTTCATCAAGATCAAAAGCTTTTGCACAGCAAAGGAAACAGTTAACAAAACCAAAAGACAACTGACAGAATGGGAGAAGATATTTGCAAATGACATATCAGATAAAGGGCTAGTATCCAAAGTCTATAAAGAGCTTAGCAAACTCAACACCCCAAAAAACAAATAATCTAATCAAGAAATGGACAGAGGACATGAACAGATATTTCTGCAAAGAAGACATCCAGATGGCCAACAGACACATGAAAAAGTGCTACACATCACTGGGCATCAGGGAAATACAAATCAAAACCACAA
>RCUC01162702.1:0-19414 GCA_003697995.1 Taxidea taxus jeffersonii | reverse complement strand
GCAGACAGGATAAGTGAGGGCAATGGTAGGAAGAGATCACTTTGTCTAAAAGAGTTTCCGTTCTGCCAGTGAAAAGCCCAGAATGAGAAGCTGAGGAATGAAGATTGTGTTTTAGAAATCTCTGAGGGGAACTGATGGGGAATGGCTTTGAGAGGTAGTTGTTCACAGGCCCCCTTTCTTAGAGGAGGTAAGCTCACGGCTCAGATGTGACGGGTCTTCCCTCAGGTGCCCAGATCTACGAGTGCCTCCTCTTTATGTCAAGCACCGTTCTAGACTCTGAGGACAGGAGAGCACATGCAGCAAGAGCCTGATCCTCCTGGAGCTCACCTTCTAATTAAAACCACACTGCGGGGGCACCTGGGTGGCTCAGTGGGTTGAGCCTCTGCCTTCGGCTCGGGTCATGATCCCGGGGTCCTGGGATCGAGTCCCGCATCGGGCTCTCTGCTTGGCAGGGAGCCTGCTTCCTTCTCTCTCTCTGCCTACTTGTGATCTCAGTCTGTCTAATAAATAAATAAAATCTTTAAAAAAAAAAAAAGAGGGCCCAACCTTCAGGCAGCCCTGAAAAAAGTCAAAGGCCCAAAACCTCTGCTTTGAAAATCCCATCCTGATCCCAAAGACTCACCCACCGCAAGTCCCAGGAAAGTGGGGAGTTAAGAGCCCTCCCGACACTGTCCCTGGTGGAACCTGCTTACCTGACTCGGGGTGAGACCGGCAATCTCAGGGGTGCCTGTCCCCGGGGCATAGGCAGGGTCCAAGCTGTCAATGTCAAAGCTGATATAGATGGGTTTGCCTCCCATCTGCTGCCTCACCTCCCCCATCAGAGGAACCAGGGACTTCATCCAACAGTCTTCGGCCGGGACCACCCGGAAGCCCTGAGGAAGTAAAGAGCAGGACGTCAAGCCTTCTGCACGGCGTCGTTTACTGAGCATTTCGTATGTGCCAGCCCCACGGTAAGCGCTTCTGTACACACGACATCTGACCCCCAATCTTCATGAAGAGGGAACTGCTATCCCCATTTTACTGGTGAGGAAGGGAGGATCGACAGCCCTGAAGAAGCAGGAAGTAAGTCAAAGCTGACCTGGGGAGATGGGATCACAGAGAAGCTGGGCTAGAGCTTGAGTGAGGAACTTAGCACCCCTGAAGGGCTCTGTCCAGGAGACCGGCCCTTTCATCCTCTAAAAGCAGGCGACTTGGATCTTTCCTGTTGGGCTCTTGTCATTCGTGTTTACCTCTGGCCAGTGGGTGGGGAGGATGAGAACTAGAAAAATGACCCCTGGCCTTGGGTTCGGACCTCCGCTCTCTGAAGCCAGCCACAGCGCAGAGGTTGGTGTGCTTCTGCTACTCTCCCCACACCGGCGATGAGAGGCCCCCTATGCCTCATGCACTCACATCCTCTCTCCTCTCTGTTCCACATGACCCTCTTGGTGCAAACCTTCCTTCCTGTTTTTCTGAACTGGGTTATTAAAACCCCTGTGGAATCCAGAGCCACCAGCAAATGGGCACCACAGAGCAATGCACTTTGCAGGCTGGGGGCAGAGGAAGGGGCATTTGGTTTGTTTGTCACCTGGCTCCGGCTGTATCTGTAAGGATCCAAGGTCATGGCGGAGCCCCGGATGCCGATCTGCACCACACGCTTACAGTCCAGGAGACCCTCGTCCACGCAGCGGCGGAAGGGCGACCCGTGGTAGAGCTTCTCTCCGAGCGCCTTGTCAGCCGTGTCCATGTGAGCGTCTACGTGCAGCAACCCCACGGGGCCATGCCTGATGACAACAGGCAGCTCAGAGGCCAGGCCTCCTTCTGGGGCCTGAGCACGCCCCCCTCGAGGCTCCCCACACTTCCACACTTGACCATTCATAGCCACGGGTGACCTGGCGTCAATGACCAGCCTTACAGCTGGCTCATGTCTTGAAATCACTTAGCGGCTCAGAATAATCAGCTCGGAGAAGTCCGGCAGAAGACAGACATGTACATTGCTTTAGCTGCAACCAACTACCTACCTATCACCCAGAATGTTCTTCACTTAGAGCCAGAGAGGCCCAGATGGATAAGAATGAAGGACGGAGGCTCAGGTGAGCTTGGCAGAGCTCATCAGAGCCATCCTTTCTCCAACCTTGGCACCAAGAAGCAGCTTCAACCCAACCCTCTCTCCACCATCTCCAACAGCCCCGCCAGCCACCCGAAAGCAACATACAACCTAAATCAATGCCAGGCAAGCAGAGCTTCCAGAAAAGACTTGCACCCGCCCACTACTGACGAAGATGCTACCCACATATCCTTCCCGTGTATGAATTCTGGAGCTGCACCGCTTTGGCCTCTTTTTCAAACGAATTAACCCACGTTAGTTCATCCCTGGCAGACCTGCAGGACCAGAAAATCCATTTTCTCATTCTCTGGGGAAGGGGCCCTCTCAGGGCCACTCCTCAGCAAGCAACACCCCTGTGTACTGGGCCTTTGAAGCCAAACAGAAACTGAAGTTAACAGGGGTTGTGTATTTCACGAGGGGCCCATCTTCCAAAGACAGAGACAAAGCTGAGCATGCGCACCAGAGCAGATCTAGGGCAAGCAAGGGTAGCCACAAGTGTTAATAATAAAGTGTCTTGGCTCCCAGCTGGTGACAGAGACACCGGGAGCTCGACCTTCGTTTTGATCCACAGAAGCAACTCAGTTGGGAATTTCCCATCACCCCAAATAACCTGGGCCAGCAGAGGTCACTTGATACCGTCGAGCGGCAAACAACTCATTCCCCAGCTCCTGAATCTCGAAACCCTTGTGGGCGCCCAGACGCTCAGGACTTACTTTTTTGCCATCGCTTGCAGAATCGGATACGTGATTGTGTGATCTCCACCTACAAAGAGGAAGAAGGAAACATCTGGAACATGGGTAAGAGGAGCGGACCATGTGTTACTGACAACAATCTTCCATTTGCCCAGTTGTGCCACTCTTTTGATTAGACCGAAGAGCTACAACCTCAGCTAACATGAGATCTTATTCAGCGGTGGGAAGATGGCCACGGAATGTTTGGGATTACAGTCCTTTTTTTTTTTTTTAAGATTTTATTTATTTATTTGACAGACGGATCACAAGTAGGCAGAGAGGCAGGCAGAGAGGAGGGGAAGCAGGCTCCCTGCTGAGCAGAGAGCCCGATGATGCAGGGCTCCATCCCAGAACCCTGAGATCATGACCTGAGCCAAAGGCAGAGGCTTTAACCCATTGAGCCACCCAGGCGCCCCTACATAGTCCTTTAAAAGAGGAAATGGAGAGCCTGGGTGGCTCAGTCCATTAGAGTCTGCCTTCTGCTCCGTTCATGATCCCAGGGTCCTAGGATCGAGCCCCATGTGGGGCTCCCTTTTCAGTGGGGAGCCTGCTTCTCCCTTTCCATCTGGCTGCGGCTTTGCTTACTTGTGCTCTCTCTCTCTCTCTGTCAAATAAATAAACAAAATCTTAAAAAATAAATTAATTAATAAATTTAAAAAATAAAATAAGGGGCACCTGGGCGGTTCAGTTGTTAAGCATCTGCCTTCCGCTCAAGTCATGATCCCTGGGATCCTGGGATCGAGCCCCGTATCGGGCTCCCTGCTTGGCGGGAAGTCTGCTTCTCCCTCTCCCACTCCCCCTGCATGTGTTCCCTCTCTTGCTGTGTCTCTGCCAAATACATAAAATTTTTTAAATAAATAAATCGACTAAAAGAGGAAACAGATGAAAGCATACAGGTACAATGCCTGGAACAGGTCTGTCCAATAGAACTCTGCAGTGATGGGCATGTTCTCCATCTGCACTGGACACTGGACATGATGGTCACTAACCACACGTGCCTACCGGAATACAGCTCATGCTGGAAGGATCCTCATTTCCTATTTTATCTCATTGTAATCAACTGTAACTTGAATAACCATCTGTGGCTAGTGGCGGCTGTACAGGACAGCTCAAGCCTAGAAAAGCATTACCGTGGACCACTGCTAATAACAACAATAGCTAACATTTATTGAAGCTTAAAATTGAAGCTAGTCACGATGCCGGACACGTTGTTGGCACTTTCAGTCTACGCCCCTTGTGCAAAACAATAAGGAGATGCTGGTAATGTTATATTCCCGTTTTACAAGTGAGGAAATGAAGCATAAATAGCCTGTGAGAGGTGAGCTAAGATTTCCAAACCGAGCCATCCAGAAACTGCACTCCACACCACCAGGTTCTGCAGGCTCAGCCCTCTTGTTGGGCAAAAATACATTTGGAGATTTAGGAAAAGGCCCGTGTCATTTAACTACTTATGAAATGGAAGAAAAAGAAATGTACGTGGGGGCAGAGGGAAAGATGCTCTATAGGCTAACAGAGACCCTGATGAGAAAGAAATACCCCCTTGCAGCTCTCTCTCAAATAAAGTCATTAAAAGTATGTCCCTGAGGGGTGCCTGGGTGGCTCAGTTGTTAAGCGGCTGCCTTCGGCTCAGGTCATGATCCCAGGATCCTGGGATCGAGCCTCGCATCAGGCTCCTTGCTCAGCGGGATGCCTGCTTCTTCCTCTCCCACTCCCCCTGCTTGCGGTCCCTCTCTTACTGTCTCTCTCTCTCTCCTTCTGTCAAATAAATAAATAAAATCTTAAAAAAAAAAAAAAAAAGTATGTCCCTGAGAGGTGCCTGGGGTGGCTCCGTTGGTTCGGCACCCGGCTCTTGATTTCAGCTCAGGTTGAGATCTCAGGGCTGTGAGATCAGCCCTGAGAGGGGTCTGTGCTCGGTGTAGAGCCCACTGAAGATTCTCTCTTGTTCTCCTCTGCCCCTTCCACCCCTACCCCTGCCCAGGGGCATGTGCGCTCTATCACGCTCTCCTCTCTCTTTCAAAGAAAGAAAGAGAGAGAGAGAGAAAGGAAGAAAGAAAAAAAAAGGAAAAAGAAAATCATGTCCTTGAAATGGTTAAAAAAGCCACAGCTGAGTGAGGTTCTGTTGTGAGCCTTCCCGAGGCCTGGAATCAGGGGTAGGACAAAGCTGAGGTCAGCAGAGGAACTTGCTGGGATGCAAAATTTAAGGGACACCAAAAAACTAAGTCATTAAGATAAATGCTATTTTGATGTAATTTTTTTGATGTAACTATTTTGATGTATTTTTGATGTAACTTTTGATTTTTATAAATCAAGGTCAGGGCAAAAAAAATCTAGGCTAAAAAATTTTTTTAGATTTATTTATTTATTTGAGAGAGAGCACAGATGGAGAGGGTAAGGAGCAGAGGAAGAGGGACAAGCAGACTTTGCACTGAGCCCAGAGCCAGACCGGGGCTCAGTCCCAGGACCCTGAGATCATGACCTGAACAGAAACCGAGAGTCGGACACCCAACCGACTGAGCCACCCAGGGGCCCCTCCATGATAAATTTTTAAGGGGCTCCTGAGTGGCTCAGCAGGTTAAGCCTCTGCCTTCAGCTCAGGTCATGATCTCAGGGTCCTGGAATTGAGCCCATGTCAGGTTCTCTGCTCAGCAGGGAACCTGCTCCCCCCCCACCTACCTCTGCCTACTAGTGAATCTCTCTCTGTCAAATTAAAAAAAAAAATCTTAAAAAAAATAATTAAAAATTTTTTAAAAAGACAGGATCAGTAACAGTGCTATTCCAAACCGTACTGGAGCCTCAAAAGGGCAAAGTCAATCATATTTATTGTTGACTTTTTGCCAACCCCAGAAGGTGAACGCCTCACTTGCCTCACCCTAGTCCATCCCTGTCAGTCCTATGAGTCCAAAAATGTAAACAGCCTCTCCCCAGGGGTTAAAACACATGAATTAAAAACATTCTCTTTCTGGGGCGCCTGGGTGGCTCAGTGGGTTAAAGCCTCTGCCTTCGGCTCAGGTTATGATCCCAGGGTCCTGGGATCGAGCCCCACATCCAGCTCTTTGCTCTGCATGGGGCCTGCTTCCTCCTTTCTCTCTGCCTGCCTCTCTGACTACTTGTGATCTCTGTCTGTCAAATAAATAAAAATAAAAATCTTAAAAAAAAAAAAAATTCTCTTTCTGGGGCGCCTGGGTGGCTCAGTGGGTTAAAGCCTCTGCCTTCGGCTCAGGTCATGATCCCAGGGTCCTGCGATCGAGCCCTGCATCGGGCTCTCTGCTTGGCGGTGAGCCTGCTTCCCCCCACCCCCTCTCTGCCTGCTTGTGATCTCTGTCAAATAAGTAAATAAAGTCTTAAAAAAAGAAAATTAAAAAAACAAAAAAAACATTCTCTTTCCAGCTGTCTCCATATTCACAGTGGCTTCCCCTGAAGGAGCAGCTACACCCAAGCCTGAGATAAATGAACTCCCAGCCCAGAGAGCTGCACTTGTCCCCAAAGATGCCATTACCCAAGGTCAGGGGAATACAGCCAGCTGCTACAATTTTCTGATAGGCCTCTTGAATTAAACGGCAGCTATCCTGAAGGTTGTAAAGATTGACATTCACATCGCCTAGGTCTGCAACCATGAGAGACTGGAAGGGGAGAGCCCCGGTGCTAGGGTTGACCGTCCGAAGCATCACTGATTCTTCCCGGATCCGCCGGGGTCCAAATCTGGAGAAGGAAAAATCATCCTGTGAACCACCCCAGAAAGGTCAGAGGTCCTGCCTCCACCAGGATTTCTTAACCTCTACAGTACTGACATTTGGGGCTGCATGAGTCTTTGGGGGGGGGGGGGACAACCAATCCTTGTAGGATGTCTCCCCTGATCTGTAACCCACTAGATCTAGATGCCAGTAGCAAGTGGGATAACCAAAAAGGCCTCCAGATACTACCAAATGTCCCGTGGGGGCAAAATCACCCCTGGTTGAGAACCACTGATCCAGGCTATATACTTTTTTTTTTTTTTTTTAAGATTTTATTTATTTGACAGAAAGAAACAACAAGAGAGGGAACACAAGCAGGGGGAGTGGGAGAGAGAGAAGCAGGCTTCCTGCTGAGCAGGGAGCCCGATGCAGGACTCAATCCCAGGACCCTGGGATCATGACCTGAGCTGAAGGCAGATGCTTAAGGACTGAGCCACTCAGGCGCCCCCCAGGCTGCATACTTGAAGACATTAAAGGCACGAATTTAGGGACCCACTCATCAACAATTTGCTAAATGACATCAGATAATTTCTTAATCTCCATGAGCCTCGATTTCCTAATCTGTAAAATTACACACTGTGTTGTTGGGGGAATGGAGCAAGGTCATCTCTGCAAAGGGCCTTGCATTTAGGAGACATTTAATAAATGGCGGTAAAGTGGCAAGCTGATCAGAAACAGCTGATGCTCAGTCCCTGGGAAAACAGATTTTACTTCCACTGCCTCCATCTTAGAAAAAATGCCTTGGGGACTCTTGATCTCAGGGTTTCAAATTCCAGCCACACACTGTGTATAGAGATTAAAAATAATAAAATGAGGGGCACCTGGGTGGCTCAGTGGGTTAAGCCTCTGCCTTCGACTCAGGTCATGATCCCAGGGTACTGGGATCGAGCCCCGCATCCGGCTCTCTGCTCAGCTGGGAGCCTGCTTCCTCCTCTCTCTCTGCCTGCCTCTCCGCCTACTTGTGATCTCTGTCTGTCAAATAAATAAAATCTTTAAAAATAATAAAATGGGGGACGCCTGGGTGGCTCAGTTGGTTAAGCAGCTGCCTTCGGCTCAGGTCATGATCCCAGCGTCCTGGGATCGAGTCCCACATCGGGCTCCTTGCTCGGCAGTGAGCCTGCTTCTCCCTCTGCCTCTGTCTGCCTCTCTGTCTGCCTGTGCTTGCTTTCTCTCTCTCTAACAAATAAATAAATAAAATCTTAAAATAATAATAATAATAATAATAAAATGGAAAAATTAAATAGTAAAATGTAGGGGTGCCTGTGTGGCTCAGTGGGTTAAGCCTCTCTGCCTTCAGCTCAGGTCATGATCCCAGGGTCCTGGGATTGAGCCCCTTATCTGGCTCTCTGCTCAGCGGCGAGCCTACTTCCTCCTCCCTCTCTCTCTGCCTGCCTCTCCGCCTACTTGTGATCTCTGTCTGTCAAATAAATAAATAAATAAAAATAAATAGTAAAATGTAATTTTTTTTAAAAAGCCTTGTATTTGAGGAATTCTTGATCAGGTGACATCTAGGAGTTTGAGGAAGGGGCATCCAGTTTCCCCTTTTCTCAGAAATAATGTCCCCTGCCTCCCCTGACCCCCCACCCCCGGCCCCATAGCCACCATCCCAGCAAGGCTCAGGAATCAGTGTGTGGAGAAGGCTCCGGTCACCAGTAGATGACACCGGTGACCAGCCCTCACCACTGCTTGATGCGGGAGGAGGGAAATCAACGGTCTTTCCAACGATTGGGAGCTTCCCGGAGCCAGCACCAGCTTCCAACCCCACCCTGGGTGAGCCGAGGCGCCCGTCCCTTTGTCTTGCGCGCCCAGTGGCCATAGCGCGGTCCAGCCACTTGTCCCGTAATCCTTCGGACCTCACCTCGCCCCGGGCCGGTTGGAGGTCCCGATGTCCAGCGGCACCCCGACGAAGGCGGCGTCCAGCCCCTCGGGAGAGGCCTGCACCGGCAGCCGCATCATGGAGCAGACGCCCACCGTCCGGGCCACGAACTCGGAGCTGGGGGGCTGGTTCCGGGGCGCATCGGAAGACCGGCTGCTGGAGCTGCGGCCCGGGTGGCAGAGCCCCACGGCAGGATGCGCGCCCCCGCCGACCCCCAGACCCCGGGCGCCCCGGGACGCAATCCACCGAAGCATGCCGCCCGCCCGGTCCGCACAGCGCCAGGCCTGCGGGCTGTGCGGGCGCCCAGCAGCGCGCGCTCAATGAGTAGGCGGCCTGGGGAGCCGGGCGGGCGAGGGGCCGCTCTCTCCCCGCCCCCTCTCTGGACTCTGGCCTCTGGCTCGCTCGGTAAACAAAGCCAGGCCAGGGACTCCCCACTCCCGGCCAGCGCACCGCCCCGGCGTCCGTGCCCCCCACCCCAAACCTGGCCCTTGGCCCCTGCTTCTTCCTTTCAGAGTAATGTTTTTAAAAGTGAAAAGATTTAAAGGGGAAAAAAAAACCACACTTTTTTCTAAGGAAGAGAAATGGGCAACGCACTGGTTTTTTTTAACTTTATTTATTTATTTGACAGACAGAGGTCACAAGTAGGCAGAGAGGCAGGCAGAGAGAGGGGGAAGCAGGCTCCCCGCCCAGCAGAGAGCCCGATGCGGGGCTCGATCCCAGGACTCTGGGATCATGACCTGAGCCGAAGGCAGAGGCCCCAACCCACTGAGCCACCCAGGTGCCCCAGCAATGCACTTTTTAAAAGATCTATTTATTTTAGAAAGAGAGCGAGGGTGCAAACAGGGGAGGGGGGCAGATGGAGAGAGAAGCGGGCTTTCACTGAGCCCCAGCCCATAGAGGGGATCGATCTCAGGACCCTGAGAACGTAACAGGACCTGAGCTGAAATCAAGAGTAGGAGACTTAAGGGACTGAGCCACGCAGGCACCCCTGGAAATGCATTTTTTAAAAATAATATATTAAGAAATGTTGGGTAAGATTCTTAGGCAGTGGCGTCTTTCTAAATAATCTTCTTGGACTTAGAGGACCCCCCCCCCCCCCAGTGAAGGTCACACTACCAGGAAGTCCCTAATCTGCAATCCTCTTTATTTCTAAGGGGGAAGGGGGAGAAACCACCAGGGAAAGGGAAAAGTGATTTCTAATGAAGTCACGCGAGTCAGGGGGTGGAACGACACATTTTCAACCTCTGGAAGCTGAGATCGAATGGAAAAGGCCTGAGTTGGCTTGAAATTGCTAACTTCAGACTGAAGTCCCACCTTAAACCCCACACCTCTTACCGCCTCCACTCTGCAGGCTGGGGGCAAAGTTTTCTAAGAGCCAGTGTTGAAAGAGCCTGGAGAGTATTTTCCAGGAAAAAAAGAAGCAACAGTCCCTTAGCAGCCCTAGGGGCAGATTCTATCACCATTTCTTTCGTATGGTTTGTACTGGATGTCTCATTTTCTCGCCCCTGGTTTATTCTTTCATTCTTCTCACAAATACTTGAGTGCCTTCTACGTGCCGATTGTGTGATAATAACTCCAACCCGTTCCCGTGTTTCGCTACTGCTGAACGGGTCTTTCCTTTAAACCTCCCATCAGGTGTGCCCTCCTGCTCTCTTGATGGCTCCGTCTCTGACGGCAGTCTCTTCCAATATCAAGGTGTCGTTTTTGACCTGGACCCAGGTAATTCACAGACCAACTCCCAGCCACAGGCTCCAGTTGCCCTCTTCTTGTCTTTTGTTGTTGTTTTTTTTTAAGATTTTATTTATTTATTTATTTATTTGACAGAGAGACAGACAGCAAGAGAGGGAACACAAGCACAGGCAGAGGGAGAGGGAGAAGCAAGCTTCCCGCTGAGCAGGGAGCCCAATGCCAGGGCTCAATCCGAGGACCCTGGGATCATGACCTGAGCCGAAGGCAGATGTCCAACCACTGAGCCACACCCAGGCGCCCCTCGTTGCCCATTTTCTAACTCCCCACCCAGATGCTCTGATAGCAGCTCAGCTCAGGTGGCCTGTGGCTCAGCAGGCGAAGTTCCGCCTCCTTCTGTTAATCCTGATCTCTGTCCCATCCTTTAGTGAGTCCCAGTGGTTTCCAGCAGTCAAGCCCCCCACTCGCTCCCTCTGCTGTTACTGTGGTCCCAGCCTCCCACCTCTAGCTTTCCACCTGGTGTCTCCACTCTCCCATCAGACTGATAATGCTTCCTGAAGCCAATCCACGTTCCTAATTCGGTTTCCCATCATACATTTGCGTGTGATTGTCCCTCGAGCCATTGTCCCCTTACACAGCCCTCACTTTCTTGCCTCCTGTCCTTTGCTCACACCATCTCCTTGCCTGGAATCTTCTCTCTCCCACGACCCCCACCTCCACCTTCCCCATGTTCTGCTGAAGCCCAGGTTCAAACTGCTGTTTTCAATGGGGAACAAGTAGAGGAAGGGATCAGAAAATAAAAGTTAAATCCTAGCTCCACCCTCTGTGTATCTCAATGACATATAACAGGAGAAAACCCCTGTGGGTTTGGGGCAACAACTCAAAGCTGCTCCCCATCCAGCACAATGCCTCTTTGAAGTTTCATGTCTGTCTTGCAAATATTTAACATTTCACTCCTTTTCATAACGCACATTTATATTAGTGTAAAAACATTTGATCTTATTTACCAGTTTGCTCCCCCTCTATTTTTTTTTAAGATATTTATTTATTTATTTGACAGACAGAAACCACAAGCAGGCAGAGAGGCAGGCGGAGGGGGCGCGGGGGCGGAGGAAGCAGGCTCCCCGCTGAGCAGAGAGCCCGATGTGGGGCTCGATCCCAGGACCCTGGGATCATGACCTGAACCAAAGTCAGAGGCTTTTTTTTTTTTTTCCTTAAGATTTTATTTATTTATTTATTTTTTGACAGAGAGAGACACACTGAGAGAGGGAACAGAAGCAGCAGGAGTGGGAGAGGGAGAAGTAGTCTTCCCGCTGAGCAGGGAGCCCGATGCAGGGCTCTATCTCAGGACCCTGGGATGGTGACCTGAGCCGAAGGCAGACGCTTAAGGACTGAGCCACCCAGGTGCCCCAGGCAGAGGATTTTTAACCCAGTGAGCCACCCAGGCGCCCCTGCTCCCCCCAAATTTTTAAGTGAGGCTGTCACTCCAATAACTGACATTACTGAAACTAACACACCCATGTGTACATCCCCAAGGTACCCGGTCAGGGAAGCATGAACTTAGCATGTCAACCTGAGCAATTCACCCTTTTGAACCCATTTCCTATTCTGCCAAATGGAATGATAAACCTTTCTGATTGTTCTTATCAGGATTGAATGAGGTCCACCGTGAAGAGCTCCGTGAGACCAACAGTTGGTAAATACCAGGTCGTGTTGTCATTGTATGTTTTATTTTTTTCTACTGCTGAGTTTCCTAACTAGTGGTCATAGGGCACTAGTGTCTGTAGGGGTTATGGGGGCGGGGAGGTGTACATAACCTAAAGATCCCATGGTCCTTGGGGCCCACCAGCAAGGCCAGTCACTTCTGGGTACATGCAGGCCACGCAGAGCCCCTCGGGGTCTGACGTCCTGCTCTGTGACCCCCGCAAGAAAGTAGCAGGATCAGCAGCATTTGCAACTTGCCGGGGATGACCTGGGCATCGACCTCCGAGGCCAGCTGCAGAGTGCACTGCTGTCCATCACGGAGGAGGGCTCACTGCCGGCTAGAGGAGTTGGGTGCTAGGGACCCAAGGAGGACGAGCAGCCACGCTGGGAGGTTGGGGCCACAGCAGCCCCAGAAAGCTGACCTAGATCCGTCTTTACTTAGCATCAGATCTCTGTCCATTTTTGGCTGTTGTCCAAACAGGGTGCAAGCTAACTTCGGAGCGACTACTTAAACAATGCTGATGGCAGGATGGTGTTAAAAATATTTAACCTCTGAGATGACACAGGCATCGACCAATCAGAACAGAGGCCAGCTAGCCGTAAACAACACATGCCAGCTCATACCAGGTGGATATGTTAAGTATTTGTTCTGAAGGAACATGCTTTAAATCAGAGCTGTCATTAGTTTGAAATGCTTGCCTGGAAAGCATTTGATTGGATTAAAAACCGATTGTTATTACAAATTTCAATTGTACATTTTAACGAAAGAAAAACAAGATGCTTCTATAAATCTAAACTTTGTACATGTTTAATATTAAAATTTTACATTTCAATTACTTACTTGAGTTTCCAATTGTCCGTGGCTACCAAGAACTTGAAGAGATCTTTCTTTTTTTTTTTTTTTTTTTAAGATTTATTTATTGGGGCGGCTGGGTGGCTCAGTCAGTGAAGCGTCTGCCTGTGGCTCAGGTCATGATCCCAGGGTCCTGGGATCGAGCCCGTGTCAAGCTCCCTGCTCAGTGGGGAGTCTGCTTCTCCCTCTCCCTCTGTCCCCCAGCTCGTGCGCTCTCTCACTCAAATAAATAAAATCTTTAAAAATAAGAAAATAAAGATTTATTTATTTTTAGAGAGAGAGAGAGAGCACACAAGTGAGGGGAGGGGCAGAAGGAGACGGAGAATCTCAAGGAGACTCCCCGCCAGCACCGGGCCAGCACAGGGCTCAATCTCGTGACCCCAAGATCATGACCCAAGCAGAAATCAAGAGTTGGATATTTTACTGACTGAGCCACCCAGGCGCTCCTTGAGGGGATCCTTCTTGAAAAGTCTTGGTAGTTACTGCATCTAGCCAATTCAAACATAAAACCTGATAATAAAAAGTCACATTCAGGGGCGCCTGGATGGCTCAGTGGGTTAAAGCCGCTGCTTTCGGCTTGGGTCATGATCTCAGGTCCTGGGATCGAGCCCCGCATCCGGCTCTCTGCTCGGCAGGGAGCCTGCTTCCCTTCCTCTCTCTCTGCCTGCCTCTCTGCCTGCTTGTGATCTTTGTCAAGTAAATAAATAAAATCTTTAAAAAAAAAAAAGTCACATTCACAGAGGAAAGCTAAAATTTGAAAATATTTTATTTGGAAATTTTAT
Organism: Taxidea taxus jeffersonii; assembly: GCA_003697995.1. Lineage (NCBI taxonomy): Eukaryota > Metazoa > Chordata > Mammalia > Carnivora > Mustelidae > Taxidea > Taxidea taxus. The sequence goes on along the minus strand of RCUC01162702.1, from coordinate 5,968 downwards.
GTAAGTTCAATATTTGGTGCTAACCCTTTCATTTTATTTTCCAAATCATAATGACATAATATATAAAAAGTATATATATTTTTTACCAAATCCCATACAGATCCCTAAATCCACTCCCCACCATCAACGCTTACCTCAATGTGACATACAAATTGTACGATTTTTCTATGTGTGCCCCGACAGGAAAAAGATTCTAAAACATCATTCTAGTAGACTCTAAGTTCCAATATGCGCCAATATGCCTCTAATGGCTGTGCCTCAAAAACCAAGTTAACAGAGTAAATGTTTGGTGGGTGAGTGAGTGGATCTTCTGGAAGCTGTAGAGGGCAGCTCTAGGCTGATTGCTGTTTCAGCCAAAAACTGCAACAGCCAGAGAACATGGGGAAGACATTGCCTACGTCTCGGCTGTCTGCATGGATTCCCTTTGGCCTAAAGAACGGTAGAAGGGTTCCACAGGAGTCAACAAACTGGTCCGTGCTTGCAGACCAGTTTGTCGGACTCCCCACTCTTTATTTTATCTACAAAGTTACACACTCAACAATGGTTCTGAGAAAACTTCACACACTCACATGGAGTTACATCCATTAATGGCATCATTTTCTTTTGAAGTTGTTTGTGTATTTATTTCTTTGACGGGGGGGGGTGGGCACAAGCAGGGGGAATAGCAGGCAGAGGAAGAGGGAGAAGCAGGGAACCTGATGCAGGACAAGACCTCAGGACCTTGGGATCACAACCCAAGCCGAAAGCAGATGTTTAACCGACTGAGCCACCCAGGCGCCCCATGGCATCATTTTTGAACCTGGAAAATAATATGTACTATTTGAAAATGAGACTGGTTGTTTGGTGGTCTATTCGCCTGATGGATGGGCATCTGGAGCCTGATTGATCTGACCACTTTTATCCAGATGCCAAGTAAGTGGCCCGCTGGGCCTCTCTCTGGTCCGAATAAGCCTCCTGGGGCAAGAGAAAGGGAGGGGAGAGCATGAATTAATGTAGGGAAAGACCCACCTGATGAAGTTTAAAGATCGCCATCATGCAGTTTCCAAGTCAAGCCAGGAGAGGGCACAGAAAACTTCTGCCTGATTGTCTAATAAGGAAGAGGATCTTCAGGGAATGGACAGAGCCCTCCTTCACTCTTCCATCAGGTGACAGGCACAGTCATTTAGTTGGCCTGATTTCATCAGACCACAACAATTTTTTATAAGATTTTATTTATTTATTTGACAGCAAGAGATCACAAGTAGGCAGAGAGAGAGGGGGAAGCAGGCTCCCACTGAGCAGAGAGCCCGATGTGGGGCTCGATCCCAGGACCCTGAGATCATGATCTGAGCCAAAGGAAGAGGCCTAACCTACTGAGCGACCCAGGCACCCCCACAACACTTTTTTTTAATGATTTTATTTATTTAGAGAGAGCACAAGTGTAGGGGAGGGGCAGAGGCAGAGGGAGAGAGAATCTCCAGCAGACTCGGCAGTGAGCACACAGCTGGTTTCGGGGCTGGATCTCACAATCCCAAGACCGTGACCTGAGCTGAAATCAAGAGTTGGACGCTCAACCAACTGAGCCACCCAGGCGTCCAAGCCCACAATTTTATTATACAGTAGGCTAGCTTAATGGGATCTTTGCACCATTTAATTCTTTCTTGAAGAAAATGTTGAGACTTCTTCAAAGCCAAGCCAGTTCTCCCGTGTTTCTTTTAGATGGCAGTCCTCTTAAGATGCCTCCCTCAGGAAGTCAACTGCTTCTGAGTAGCTCTCCTTCACCTGCAGAGTGGAGGCTGGGGAGCTAACCTCTCCTGACTTCTGGTGATGATGCATAGCTAAAAGCACATGGTCTATCCGGTCCTTGGTGGGAACGGCATTAGATAAATGATAATTTATCTTATTATTAACTGTAAACTATACACTCTGGGTAACAGATCTGATTTGTTACTAGTGAGACTGAATACTCAGTAATTGAGGACCAAAGCGACTGTAGCTAAAAACCAAGGTTCCAGCCTGACACAAAGCTCAGGGACACGTGGGGAAATGCTGTTCAGACAAAGCCATCTGTAAGCCAACTCATCCTAGGCAATTCAAACCAAGAGAACATTGTTATATGTGCTTGGAGGACAAGGACCAATGCTTGGAGTACAGAGAAAGTTCTCATACAATAAAGCAGGTATGATACAATGTTTCCTGCAGTATCATAAAGTCAATGGGATGATAAAGTATTTGTTCTGTTTCGTTATGACTTACTTTTCCATCCCAATTTCTTTCTATATTCAACACTTGATGCATTTTACTTCATTTGTCTTTTCAATTATCCTATAAATAAAACATTTATATTTGATAAGGAAACTGGAGTGTTAAGCTGGTAATGTCAATGTATATTGCAAGGCCACTCCCTCCCCAGGATCCAGGATTAGAGATGGTCTTACCTGTTAAAGGTTTCAGTCAGAGTGGTAGGAAGGGAGTGAGTCTCATCATTTATTGGACAGCTAAGATAATTTTTTAAAAATCCCCCTGAATTGACATCCTATAGCTGCTATCAAAATTGTTTCAGAGTTCCACTCTTGACACTTGAGATCCACTCTTCAAATACTCACTTCATTACTTGAACTTGGTTTCTGGAACAATAGCCAGCAGCTATATAATTTGCCTTAGCTCAGAGTTCAAAGACCAGAACGAGAACAGAATTCAGACTTTCTGATTTCTAATCGAATATCCTGTTCACTGCCTTGTGGATGGGTCAGATCGACCTTTTTTCTCTTGGTGTCACCCTTAACTTGATTTTCTCTTTTAAATTTTGATCTTTTTATTTTATTTTATTAGTTAGAGAGAGAGCGAGCACAGGCAGACAGAGTGGCAGGCAGAGGCAGAGGGAGAAGCAGGCTCCCTGCCGAGCAAGGAGCCCGATGTGGGACTCGATCCCAGGACGCTGGGATCATGACCTGAGCCAAAGGCAGCTGCTTAACCAACTGAGCCACCCAGGCATCCCAAAATTTTGATCTTCTTTTTAAAATCTTTAGTTTTTTCTGATCACAAAAGTGATACATGTATGTTGTACAAAGTGACAGCCCCATCATTGTATACCCCCACCTAATCAAGGTTGTATTTCAACGCGTAGAAGGCTTTTGAAAAAAATCAAAACTGGGCTTAGCTTATATAATGTGGTTGGCAACTTTCTTTTTCACCTTAAAATGCCTTGGAAATCCTCAAGATAAGCTTTTTTAAAAACTGCTTTATTTAGGGGTACCTGGGTGGCTCAGTGAGTTTAGCACATGACTCTTGATTTCAGCTCAGGTCATGATCTCAGGGTTGTGAGATTTAGCCCTGAGTCTGGCTCTGCCTTCAGGGGAAGTCTGCTTCTTTCCTTTTCCCTCTTTCTCTGCCCCTCCCCCTGCTTGTGAACGTTCGCGCGCGCTCTCTCTCTCTCTCTAAAATAATCTTTAAAGATTTTATTATTTTTTTTTATTTGACAGACGGAGATCACAAGTAGGCAGTAGAAGCAGGCAGAGAGGGAGGAGGAAACAGGCTCCCCGCTGAGCAGAGAGCCTGATGCAGGGCTCGATCCCAGGACCCTGGGATCATGACCTGAGCCGAAGGCAGAGGCTTTACCCCATTGAACCAACCAGGCACCCCAATCTTTAAATAAAATAAAATAATCTTTTTAAAAAACTGCTTTGTTTAGGTGTAATTTATTTACCATAAAATTCACCTATTTTTAAGTTTACAATCCAAGGACTTTTTGTCAGCTTGTGAAACCATCACCACAATCCAGTTTTAGAACATATTCCTCATACCTAAAAGTTTCCTCATGCCTGCAAATAAACTTTTGTAAAGGGTGCATTTTTGTGGATAATTACAATCATGAATAACAAGTCCCAGAAATTTCCACTCTGCCTAGCTTTCACTTGCTGCTGGCAGGCAAGAAGAAAATTGCAAAAGCCCGTCAACAAATGTTGGAAGAAAACACCATAAGCTGACCGACAGCTGTCTGCTCAAAATAGTTTATCCAACCACTCCAGCTTCCACTCAGTGTCAGCCAAGTAGAGCCTATTGGTTAAGTCTGTAGGGATATGAAGATAGATAATAGCAGTCTTCTCCTGGAATAAATTGATTGTGAGCTCAACAGTATGGAACCTAAGAGCTTCAAGATTCAATGGTTCTTTTTTTTATTTTATTTTATTTTATTTTATTTTTTTTAAAGATTTTATTTATTTATTTGACAGAGATCACAAGTAGGCAGAGAGGCAGAGAGAGAGAGAGAGAGAGGAGGAGGAGGAAGCAGGCTCCCCGCCGAGCAAGGAGTCCGATGTGGGACTCGATCCCAGGACGCTGGGATCATGACCTGAGCCGAAGGCAGCCGCTTAATCAACTGAGCCACCCAGGCGTCCCTGTTTTGTTTTTTAAAAAGATTTTATTTATTTATTTGACAGACAGAGACCACAAGTAGGCAGAGAGGCAGGCAGAGGCGGGGTGGGAAGCAGGCTCCCCGCTGAGCAGAGAGCCCAATGGGGGCTCGATCCCAGGACCCTGAGATCATGACGTGAGCCGAAGGCAGAGGCTTAACCCACTGAGCCACCCAAGCACCCCAAGATTCAATGGTTTTGAGACATAAACGTTTTCCAGATGGGTATGATATTCGGACTTCAACTTCCAGAAGTCATGATAAAGAAACAGCGACCAGATTTCCTTTCCCACCTAAAACACCCAAAAGAGGACAAAAAATATGAAACAATGGCTTTCAATACACTGGACATAAAGCCACAATGGATAACAATCCCCAATAAAGGACAATAAACAGGGTGAGCCCTAATACTTGCCCTGGTTTACTACCTTGAGCCTACAGGCTACAGTGCAGCGAAGGAAAGCTGAGGCAGAGCTCAGTGGAGCCCCTGAGTTGTGAAGACAGAGGCCAGAGTGACCAAGGTGGCTAGAGTTTACAGGACAGAGTATCAGAGAGAAAACACACACACACACACACACACACACACACACACACACACACACGGAGAGAGAAAACCCCAGAGACATGCAGAGGGCCCTATTCTGGTATTTACCAAGTCCTGGAGAGGGCATTTAAGTAAGAAAACTCCCTGAGGCTGGGAAAAAGAACCACTTGAAAGGATTAGAGGGAAAGGTGCTTCATGCACCCGCCAGGCTGGGCATAGTCCCACTAGCCAGATTAGAAAAGCTCATAATTTATGGGGCATTGGGAAGAACATTCATAAAGGTCTTGCCTCAGGGGGAATAATCAGCCCTACAGCTGGCACGGCTGTGACCCTAACAAATCTTAAAAGCAAGACCCCAAAGAATCAAACTATTTCCAAGTAACTTATTGCACCCTAGAACCAAGTACCAGATTTACAGGAGCACAAAAATATCCAGCACTAAAACAAGGTAAAAGTCACAGTATCTGGGACACCTGGGTGGCTCAGTGGGTTAAGCCGATGTCTTCGGCTCAGGTCATGATCCCAGGGTCCTGGGATCGAGTCCCTTGTCGGGCTCTCTGCTCCGCAGGGAGTCTGCTTCTCCCCTCCCCTCTCTGCCTGCCTCTCTGCCTACTTGTGTGATCTCTGTCTGTCAAATAAATAAATAAAATCTTAAAAAAAAAGTCACAGTATCTAGCATCCAATCATAAAATTACCAGGCAAGTAGAGAGACAGGTAAATGGGACCCAGGAGGACACAAACCAACCAGTACAAACGGACCCGTAAGTGACACAGATGGGAGAATTAGCAAAGACATTAAAACGATTACTATAACCGTATTCAAATATTGAGTAGCGTCAAGGGAAATACAGAAGAGATTATATATAAACTTTTAGAAACGAGCCACATACAATTCCCAAGCCCACCACAAGTATTTCTGGACTGAAAATGCCCAACAGTGAAAGACCGCCACTGTTACTGGAAATCTCAAAGACAAAGCCTTTTAAAAAAAAAAGGTAAATGTAGGGACGCCTGGGTGGCTCAGTTGGTTAAGC
>RCUC01162701.1:0-49470 GCA_003697995.1 Taxidea taxus jeffersonii | reverse complement strand
CACACAATAGAATTTTACTCAGCCACAAAAAAGAATGAGATCTTGACATCTGCAACAACACAGACGAATCTAGAGGGCATTATGTTAAGTGAAATAAGTCAGACAGAGAAAAGATAAACATTATATGATTTCACTTATATACAGAATCTAAAACACAAAACAGGGAAGCCTAGGTGCCTCAGTCAGTTAGGTGTCCACCTTCACCTCAGGTCATGATCCCAGAGTCCTGGGATTGAGTCCTGTATTGGGTTCCCTGCTCAACGGGGGCCTGCTTTTTCCTCTTCCTCTGCCCCTCCCCAGGCCCTTACTCTCTCTCTCTCTCTTGCTCACTTTCTCAAATAAATAATTTTTTTTAAATTACTATGTTTTAACAAATAAGTCATCATCTAATAATCAAGTATAACTAGGCAGAACTATGCATAAAGATGTATCTAAAAAATATTGTCGGGACGCCTGGGTGGCTCAGTTGGTTAAGCGGCTGCCTTCGGGCTCAGGTCATGATCCCAGTACCACATCGGGCTCCTTGCTCGGCAGGGAGCCTGCTTCTCCCTCTGCCTCTGCCTGCCTCTCTGTCTGCCTGTGCTCCCTCTCTCTCTCTCTAACAAATAAATAAATAAAATCTTTAAAAAAAATATATTGTCTAAATGTACAGGGATGATTTTAAAAATCTATACAAGGGAATACACCCAAAGGCCATTAAAAATGATCTGTTCGGGGCACCTGGGTGGCTCAGTGGGTTAAAGCCTCCGCCTTCAGCACGGGTCATGATCCCAGGGTCCTGGGATCGAGCCTCTGGGCTCTCTGCTCAGCAGGGAGCCTGCTTCCCCCCACCCCCTCTCTGCCTGCCTCTCTGCCTACTTGTGATCTGTCAAATAAATAAATAATCTGCTAATAATAAAATAATATATATATTATATAATAGTAATAATAATAAAAATGATCTTTTCAAGGACTGTATACTCACTTGAAATGCAGCTAAAACAAAGATAAAGAACGTGCTGCTTAGTTTTTGTATGTATGTCTCTTAACGTTTTTCAATACATTTTTCTAGTAACATTCCTCTTACATTTTACTTTATAATGGGCTGTTTCACACCTTACTTGCCTTTCCACCACATACACAGCTACTGGCAAAAATCTTATTTGTTCTTATTTCTACTTAGTAATAGGTCTGGTCAAAATTGAGAAAGAAGGGACACCTGGGTGGCTCAGTTGGTTAAGTGGCTGCCTTCAGCTCAGGTCATGATCCCAGCGTCCTGGGATCGAGTCCCACATTGGGCTCCTTACCCAGCAGGGAGCCTGCTTCTCCCTCTGCCTCTGCCTACCACTCTGTCTGCTTGTGCTCGCTCTCGCTCTCTCAAACAAATAAATAAATCTTAAAAAAAAAAAAATTTGAGAAAGAAGAAGGCTCAAAAACTTTAGACAGAAAATTGTAAGAAAAAGGGTTTGGGGTTATACATGGATTCAAATTATCTATAGCTATCCCTATTCTTCACTTGCATTAATCATCAACTGTGTGGAGAAAGTGAGCATTAATGAAAATCTTTTTTAAGTTTTTTAAAGAAAAGTAAGTTTTAATTTAATTTACACATACCCTTTACGATCATTGTACATTCTGTTAATTCTGTCCCATTTTGCATTCAGCTGAGTTAGTGTATCCCGGATCTGAATGGCTTCGGGTCCAGAAGCTTCGAGGATAACATCTGGTTGTTTTTCATGAATGACTGCAATCTGCTCCCCGAGTTTGTCCAGTTGATCTTTGATATTCTACAAATGTATTATCACACATTAACAAAGCAAAGAGGTAAGAATAAAATCACAGAAGACCAAAAATTTATCTTTCATAACATTTATTTTAAATATAATGAGACATAATAATTGTTGCTCATCAAAACTGAAAACTTTAAAAAAGAATAACACCCTGTATTGGCCAAAGTGTGAGAAATACTACCTAATATCCTAACGGCAGAAAAGGAAATCCTCACAGTTGCTCAAAGCAATATTTGTAGAGGACATACAAAAAGCCTCAAGAGTATTCTGTAAAAGTAATAAAGTAAAGATGGAATGATTTACATTTTCAAATATGTAATAATGCTAACTTAAATGACAGAAATGAGCTAGCAAACATCAAATCTATAGCAATTTATTGCAAATTTATACATAAGTGCAATCAAATTATATGAAAAAGCCTTGACAGTATTTAATAGTCCTGTGAATAACTACAAACTTCCAGATCTCTATTAATGTACAAGCAACACACTACTCCATACCCCAAACACTGGCCCATCTTAACTCATTATAGATGACAACATAAGTGCTGATATTTTACATCAAACTCACAATCAAGTTTATAAGAAAGGAACAGGGATCGTGCATGTATTCGATTAAAGAAGTTTTGGATGTTGCCAAGAATGAGTAACTGTGCATACTTAAAAATCCATGCCTACTCTTAGAAAAATCAAAATTTGATAATATTTCCTTGGTGAAATGAGGAAGTTTTATTATTTGTATCCATTATTAATTCCTTAGTACAAATTTTAAAAATTATATGCCACCTACAAAGGCATAAGGACAGATTCCTTGCTTTATTTCTGCATTAACAGTAGCTACTCAAGGGCACCTGAGTGGCTCAGTGGGTTAAGCCTCTGCCTTTGGCTCAGATCATTATCCCAGGGTCCTCAGATCGAGTCCCACATCGGACTCTGCTCAGCAGCGGGCCTGCTTCCCTCTCTTTCTCTGCCTGCCTCTCTACCTACTTGTGATCTCTCTCTGTCAAATAAATTTTAAAAAATCTTTAAAAGGAAAAAAAAAACCAGTAGCTACTCAAATGAGGTGCCTGGAGATTTACCTTCAGAGAGTCTTCCTGAAAAGAGAAGTCTTCATAGGCAACAGTGCTTAGCTCGGGAGCATTGAGTGATAATTCAGCATCATCCATGGAAAGTAAAACTGTGTTAATCTCAACTACGTAATCTGTGGGGAGAGATGATGATCGAATTCCAGAAACAAGCTGACCTGTTCTCCTTTGGTGATTAGGGGCTGCTGCCTGTAAAAACAATAACAATAAGACACATCTCTTAAAATAGACCCACAATGAACAGCAGCAAATAGAAAAAAAACACAATACTATTTGGTGGAGCAATTCAATACCATGAACCCAAAAAGAAAAAAAAAAAACAAAAATGAGTTTTATATTTTTATATTTTTGCCCTGTATTGCTATAGAAACCCTTGACAATCTCTATACTGATTTTCTTTTGCATCCTGCAGTTAAACAGTATAAATAAGTTAAAGCTTGACAGGGTTTTCTTTAAGATGTGTGCCACCTAAACTCATTCAGCAAACAAGAAAATGTAACAACCCCTTTCCTGAACTGTTGGTGGAATGAGAATATGCCGTAAATCATAAAGTTCTGTAGGAAATAAAAAATTTTAATACCATTATCACTTTACTCATTTTACTTTATAAAATGTCACACTTAGATTAACTCTTCTGGGCTTCACTGTTACAGTTTATTAAATGTGCCATCTATTACTTGCAAATAGCAAAGTGCATCTTCTCATGAATTAAGGTAGCTTCCATGATGCTTCCACTATTTTCTCTATTGAACTTCTAAAAAAGGATATTCCTCTGAGAATTCAAAGATGGCAGTGAATAAATACATGTTCAGTGAGGTAAGTGTCCTGAAAATGGTTATGGTTACAATTCCTAAATGAAACTGAGACTCAAGACTAAAACCAGTGAGTCAACAACATGGTGTTGAATCTAGACATCTGCATTTTTGTGTCTCCTAGAATGTGATGAAATGTATTTACCAATCGCTGGACAGTATAGCAGGATAGAAGCAAGCCAAAGATTTCCTAGTTTTATCCACATGATTATTTATACTGGACACTAATATTATTATCCTGATGTCATGCCTTCAAATTTTAGTCAGAAAGCACTTCTGAGGGACACCTGGGTGGCTCAGTTGGTTAAGCGACTGCCTTCGGCTCAGGTCATGATCCCAGTGTCCTGGGATCGAGTACCACATCGGGCTCCTTGCTCGGCAGGGAGCCTGCTTCTCCCTCTGCCTGACACTCTGCCTGTGCTCGCTCCTGCGCTCTCTCTCTGTCTGACAAAATAAATAAATAAAATCTTTAAAAAAAAAAAGGAAAGAAAGCACTTCTGAATATTTACCTATATGTCCAAGAAGGTAAGTTATATTTTTTAAGCAAATATAAAAGAATGGGAAGGTCTACAGGTATTGTAGATAGGAAGTTCCAAATTCAAAAAAAAAAAAAAAAAAAGATCACATTCATGAAAGACCACCTTTCTCTCTTCAGACTGTAAAGATAACCTAGGATTTCCTGAGCCTCCATAGTCTTGCAGAAGCAGCAAGGCAGTTCAAAATTTAAACATGTGCTTTCTTTATTCCAAAAATAGATTTTATCCTAAGAGAATAATCAATCAAAATGTCCTAGGAGAATGAAAAAAAAAAAAAAGTCCTCGAGATCTGACCCAGACTTTACTTCCAGATAATTTTATTTTTAAAGAATTCTGCTAGGACACAGAAATGCAAATATACCACAAGCTAATGCTAACATTTGATAGTGTTACATGATGTTGCTCAGGTCATACACAACCTAAGTTCCAGATAAATAGATTAAAAAGTTAATTTTATATGAACACTTAATTAAAAGTTCCTGTTCTGTTTTTACCAAACCATAAGGAAAAACTAGAACTAAATAGAACTGAATATTCATCATCTCTGTGGAAAATAAGAACTTTTCAGATCCTAAATAGGCTGGAAAACACACACACACACACACACACACACACACACAAATATAGTCATGTAGGACTAAACAAAAATTTTAAATGGTTGTATGTTAAAGAAAAAAATTTGAAGATGAAAATCAATAAGATAATACTTAATACCAAATATGACAGGAGACTAATATCTTTATTTTATAAAGAGCTTACACATATTTTAAAAATAGCAAACATACCCTCATAAACAATTGGGAAAAGGCCCTTTAACACACATTTCAAGTAAGAAAATGAGTCCTATAAACTGGTGGTCCTCAATCATGACTGAACATCAGAATTAGAATATTTGCTTGTTTGTTAAAAGAGTGTTCACAGATAAGCCCAACCTAAGAGATTCTGATTTAACTGGTTTGGAGGTTGGATTTTTTTCTAAGTTCCCCAAGAGATTCTAATGTTCATAGATAAGAAACAGTTTTTAAAAACTGCAAGTCTGAAGAAGCATATGGGCTAAGGACAAAATAAGGACAAAAACTTTTCAAGCATTTTAAGAACATTTTAATTACAATAACTAATGCTAGTGAACCCAAAATGAATTGTGCCTGTTGTAGTATATATCAGTACTCTTAAAAATCAAATTTATGCATTTGTTACAAGTCCAAGAATTATTTCCATTTTGGACCAGTAATGATTTATGATTTGGGACCCAAAGATAAAAGTTCTAGGAAAGTAAGATACTTTCAAAAGTAATAAGGAGGCAAAGAACTATAATATCATCTGAAAAAATCTTAGGGGTAAAAATGGAGCCAAGGCTTAAAAGATAACACATTTTTCAGGTAGAATAAGGAGACGAAACCCACACCAAGGAGTAGAAATAAAATTAGCAAGATCCCAAAGGTGTAAAGGCACAGGTGTGTTGGGAAAAATGTGTAGAAAACCAGCAGAACTATACTCCTGGTTAAGAGCCATCGAATCAAAGTGGTGGCTAGAGGCCAGATAGAAGCCATAGTGTATCATTATAGTGATGAACCTTGCACTTAAGCTTTCTCTGTATTTTGCAATATTTTCCTGAACACTTTCTTAGATAAAGGAATGTCATGACCAGCCATAACTTTGAGGGGAATAATTTTTTTTTAAAGATTTTATTTATTTGACAGAGAGAGATCACAGGTAGGCAGAGAGGCAGGCAGAGAGAGAGGGAGGAAGCAGGCTCCCCACTGAGCAGAGAGCCCGATGCGGGGCTCGATCCCAGGACCCCGAGATCATCACCTGAGCCGAAGGCAGAGGCTTTAACCCACTGAGCCACCCAGATGCCCCGAGGGGAATAATTTTGAGGACAAAATGGAGGATGGGCTAGCATTAAGAAAGACTGGACATTTAAAAAAAAAAAAACAGCTCAGGACACATTACACTGACTAACAGGAGAAAATCCTAAGTGTGAATCACAGAAAGGATAGTAGACCAAGTGAAATTCCGTCCTTTCCCCAGGGTCATAAGGCAAGTAACCGTAGAGCTGTGTCTAACTTTAGGTTCAGATGTGTCATGTTTCCATTCAGAAGACATGGTTTTAATACCTACTTGATGTGGTGTAAGGAACAAGAAATGGTTGAGAAGATTTTGAGGTTTCTACTTTGAGAATAGGAAGTTTTTAAGGAAATAAACAAAGATAGGGAATAAATTAGGAAACATGGATTGGAAGGGGAAGGGAGAGGACGAGTTTGGCTTAGGACATGTTATAAGGCTGCAGTACATTCAGGTAGAGACACCTAACAGGCAGCAAACTCAGAGAGGAGAATCTTCCACTAGGTTCAACATCATCAACTAAAAATGGTTCTTAGCAGGATTACCTAAGAACAGACTTGGAGAGAACACCAGCACAGTTAGAGTGCAATTGAGATGATGGCCATTGAAAAGGGAGCTGACAGTGAGTCTTTTTCTAGAACACAAACCATAATTTATCAGTTCACAAATTTAGTTATTTCTTAACTAAAAATTTTTTGAGGTTATTAAGACCTCCACATATGAAATACAGAACTGAAGGAGGAAGTCACTTCTAAGAAGAACAGATGTCTTTTAGATTTAAGACATTATTAGAAGTCCAAAAGAGATCCCAATAATATGATTTTTTTTCTATTTCCTTTGAGTCCTGTCCCATCTGAAAATATAAATGTTATTTAGCAGTGCATACCAGAAAGAAAAAAGAGATAATATGCCATCTGTTTTTTAAGGTATCCATGAATGCAACATCAAATATCTGAATGGCAAGAGCTAAATAAGTTATTTAAGGAAAGCAGAGTCTCTCTCAAGACAGTACCTTAGTTTTATTGTATCTTGTGCGCAAAAGTAGTAACTGCAAACGGATCTTTTCTTTTTTATTATCTTCCATAGGTTGATGTAACATTTGTTCGCCTCTTTGTAGAACTTCCTCAATCTGGGCTCTCTCCTCATCCACCTGAATGTTTAATAGGAAAAATAACTTACTCAAAAGAAAAATGCATAGCATCACTTACTTACCAGTTTTCAAGCAGAACTAACCTATGAAGTATGAGATCAGTCAAGATCTGTTCATCTGAATGATAAGTAGCAAAAATTCATGTTTTTTTTAAGTATTTCACATCTGAAGTTAAAATATCTCATAAAGAATGTTAGTTTAGAGGAAGTTAGAGAACACTGAAACAACACTACCTTTAGTCAAAAAGTGTGTCTATTTTTTTAAGCATTATGTAAATCACTTGGCAAATCTTACAATGACACTCAGCAGAAAATCACGTATGGGTCTATTCTTTGGCATGACTTGGCAGACTCTTTCAGTAAACATCACTGATGTAAAAATATAATTAACAGAAGAGAAAAGTTAGAACACCATGATTTTGAAAATCTCCTTGAACCAACCTTTTCATCTTCATCACTGAATTCCAAGTGTTTTTCCACAACTTTTAACATATTCTCTATGTCACTTTCTAATTTTTCCAGGTCAGAGAAAAGTACATCAGCTTCAAATGCTTCAGTGGTGACCAGACATTGGTAGGACAATGGTTCCTGGCCAATTAGCAACTGCAGAAGGAAAAGTGTTCTTTGAAAAAATATTCTTTTTTTTTTTCATTTTTAAAGATTTTTATTTATTCATTTGGCAGAGAGAAAGAGAGAGGGTGGGAGGGAGGGACCAAGCATAAGCAGGGGGAATGGCAGGCAGGGGAGAAGCAGGCTCCCCGCTCAGCAAGGAGCCTGATGTGGGGCTCAATCCCAGGACATAGGATCATGATCTGAGCCTAAGGCAGATGCTTAACCAACTGAGCTACCCAGCTGCCCCTGAAAAAATACATTCTTAACCAGACCTGCCATCATTAATCAGGGAGACGGCCCGTCAAGAGAGGAGCTAGCATTTATTTGAATTGACTTTAATTTCTTTCATTCATAGAGCAATGATTTTATCTAGTTGGGCTTCTCTGAGTTACCCCTTCTTTCCAAACTCCAGTCAGAGATATGAGCTAGTGGGCAAATAACTGAGGCTCCCTGCAGTGCTGTGGGAGGATTCTGAGATCGAGTATGAGCACAGCAAGACATAGGGCCAAGATCCAAAAGCCATCCCTACTAGGACCATGGCAAGAAGAAAGGCCGCCACCGAGTACAGGTACATCCCACAGAATGTCTCCTGTAGAATGTCTCCCTTTGGATTTTGATACCCAATTCTGAAAAAGTACATTTTTCTCAATGCAGTATTTTCAGACAATATAATTATAGAAAGATTTTATATTTATATGACTAAACTCAATGTAACAACTTTAATAAAACTAATGCACAGGAAAATAAGGTGTTGGCTGAGAATAGGGAAACAAGCACTCTGTCACTGATTATGGAAGTAAAAATTGGCACAAACTTTTTGTAGGACTTTCTGGAAAATCTATTTAACGGTATTTATATGCACAACTTCTACAATGATTTCAAAGAATTGACCCTAAAGGGCACATTAACAAATGAGCAAAAAGACATGCATGAAAGAATTCTGACAATTCGATATTTATAAAAGGACACTAAAAGTGGAAAAACTGACTTACAAAAGCATAACAGATCATATAATGGAACACCTCATGGCTATTGAAAACCACCATGTCAAAGGAGAACGAACAATATAAAAATTTTAATATTTTAATATCACAGAGATATGAGTAAGAGTAGACATGTATGCCAAAATGTTAACAGAAGTTATTTATGGGGACAGTAATAATTGTGCTTCTTTGTACTTCTTCTCATTCCATCCCTATGTCTTATGCCTTACTCTTTTAAACCAGGAAAATGCTCCTATATACCTTTTCAAAAGTACAAATGAACTTGGGTCAAAGAGTAGGGAAATAAGGCCAAAGCTAAGGAAGACAAAAGCTAAAGCAAGTTCTTTGTTTTCCTTAAGTCGTAAATAATCTAAGTACATTTGTGAGCTATGGAAGATAGTTTGGTCTAATATGTCAGCTATTTCAAATTAAAGCTGACTTAGATAAAGTTTACCTCTTGCAAAAAAGAGGGTCCTTCCTCTTAGATAATTTCCACACACAGCTCTCAAGAGGTAGAATTAACCAAATACTCAAAACCCATGGGCCCAGCTGGGATCCTGAAAACCTCATAATCCTGTCATAATGAACACCTGGTTTGAATGACCCCCCAAGGTCAGCTATGCTGTTTTGTTTTTTGCCTAGCAAACCATCAGAATGTCCCCATCTTTTCAATTTCACATTTACTGAGCACTCGCCACACTCCAAGCCTTGAGAACACTACAATAAAATGCTTCCTTTCCTCCCCGTCAGGAAACAAGGGAAAGAAGAAAGAGAATTAATAAGATAGACACAGAGAGAAACATTATCATACGGAAGCATAAGTAAAAGCTTTTTTAAGGAAAACTCTTATTTATTATCCTCTTATTTAAATTTATAAAGCGCTTTTTCAAATTTATAACAGCAGATAGTAGCTTTTCTGCATTAGGTCTAAATTGTGAAATTTCTCGTAACTTAGTTGCAATCAAATAAAAAACTAGTTCACAAGCATGTAGTATGCACAAATTTATAAAATATGACTATAAAATAATGGATTTAATACTCATGCCTAGTTTGAGAATGAATCTTAATTTTTTTAAAGATTTATTTATTTATTTATTTGATTGGGGCAGGGGGCAGAGAGAGAGAGAGAAACTTAAGCAGCCTGTGCTGGGTGGAGAGCCCAAAATAGGGTTCAATCTCACAACCCCGAAATCATGAGCTGAGCAGAAACCAAGAGTCAGTCACTTAACCAACTGAGCCCCTCAGACTCCCCTACCCTTCTTGTATTTATTTATTTGAGAGAGAGAGAGAAAGCAGGCATGGTAGGGAGGGGCAGACGGGAGTCTTACTTTACAGCCAATTTTAACTTCTGATTGAGACTTTGAAAGCTTCTCTCAAATGGTTTCTTCAATACTATTTCCTTCATAGGCAAAATCACAAATAAATAAGGACTGATGCTCCATTCAAAGAAAAAGTGATTAAAAACACCTTAATTCAAAATTCTGTGATGTATTTACCACACAATCACCTATCATTGAGATACATGCCCACAGGAAAAGTAGTTTTGTATTAAAATATAATTACTCACCTTTGCACTTTTGATATGTTGAGACACCTTTTCAAAGTTTCTATTCAGTTCAGCTAATTTTGGTTCTACAAGTTCCCTGCTTGAACCTCCACGTGCATTCATCAAAACTACGGCTTGATCCCGGACATTTTCAACTTGGAGGTTGGCATCATCTAGCTCGGATATTAAACGCTAATTGCAAGAAAACACAAAATTATCATAAAAGAAAAACCAAAACCAAACATGAGGTATAATGCTAACTCAGAATTAAAGGTAGTTTAAGTGCATTTCTTGAATCCCTGGAAAAGATTTTAGAATAATCAATTTAATGACGAGCTGTTCATGTAGGACTCAGATGAGACCTCAGTTTCTCCCACCAAAATAAAAACTAATCTACTGCAAGGGAAGAATGAAAGCACAAGGAACCTCGAGCACTAGAGAAAAGACACCAAAACCTTCCACTCCCACAAGCATTACTGATGCTCTGTGCTTGGTACCTTCACAATTTCTTCCCGTTTACTAGCTGGTTTTTTTTCAATCTCATCCAACAGAGCTTCAGCTTGATAAAGCCAGGTACTTATGTGAGCAACATTTCCGTCAAATATTTCCAACTGGTTCTGATGGTTCTAGAAAAGAATTAATGAAACGCTGATGCAATCACATGCAATATTTAAGATAATAATCTTTGATGACATTTAAAAGACCCATGAAAAGCCAAATGTATGCTGAGTTTCAAGATAGGTTCCCATCTTTCTGCAAAGCTCTTTCCCAGTGAATAAATCTCATTCCTAAAAATGCATGGTTATGTACTTTTTAATTTTATTTGATTTAGACCTCAATACAGTAAAAAGTTAAAGGAGGATAAAAGGTGAAACTATCTTTTTCAATTTCATTTTGTCTCCCTTACTCTTCATTTTTATAAGTAACTTCATTTACCCTCCTTGATCATATTTTTTAAAAACTCACTTAAAAAGTAATAATATAAGAGAATGATTAAAATGTGGGTTGAGTAAGAGTCTGCCCGCTCAGTGGACTAAGTGACCGGCAGGTCTGCTGCTTGTCAGCTCAGTGCCAATAGCACTTAAAAGTACAGCTGGCACAGACCTCACTAACATTTCCTGAAGCAGGACAGAAAATGTGATAGATCAAGAGAATAAACATGAAAACCAGAAGAAAACAGTTAAACCGAATCAAACAAAGCAAAATAGCTGAGATAAAGCAAGAATTTAGGACATGATCAAAAAGCCTTTGGATGAAATTAACAACTTCTAAGAACTTTATTTTATAGGATAAAGGAAACTAGAAAAAAACCTTACAAGCAATTATATGACAAGAAAACAAATTTTTAATCCATAACATGGAAAATAGTTTAAAAAAAAAAAAAAGAAAATGAGAACTCATAAATGAGAAAAGTTTGGCAAGTGATCTGGGTTCTAAGAAAGAAGAACAAGAACTGATGACCACCAGACTTATTTAATGTTAATGTTCTCAGGGCGCCTGGGTCAGTCAGTTAAGCATCTGCTCAGGTGGGTGGCTCAGGTCATGATCACAGGGTTCTTGGTGGAGCCCCAGCTTTGGCTTCCTGCTCAGCGCAGAGTCTGCCTCTCACTTTCTCCCTGCCCCTATGCCTCATTCATGTTCTCTCCTTCTTTCTCTCTCAAATAAATAAATACAATCTTATTTTTTTTTAATGTTCTAATAGGACTACAAAGGTATTATTTGAAAGGAGAATTTGGAAGGTACAGACTGAAGAATATAGAGGTAAAAGGTGTGAGAATGTAGAATATAGTTAGTTACAGTAAAAATGAATATATAAAATATTTAATAAACATATTCTATGAGCCAAGAATTTCATATTCTTTATTTAACATTTAACAACTTTGTGAGATATATTCTTTTATTCTGATTTTATAGATAGGGAAATTTAAATGTAACAGTATTTAAGTAATTTACCCAAGTTTTCAGGTAATAAGTTGCAAATGAATTCTGGATAAAAAGCTGACAGATCAAGATATGAGCCATAAGTTTCAATGCCGTACACATTCCAATTGATTTCAGTAAATGTTCCAAAGCACAATAATTTATTTTTCTCTGACTCTATTTATTACCCAGTAATTCTATGAATCTGGAAAAAGCCCTTAGATAATCAAAACAAAATAATAATTTATAAATGAAACACCCTCTGTAGGAAGAGAAAGGAAGGTTGCCATATATTCACTGTTAGTATAAGAGGGACAGAACACCACTGTGCAATTTAAATCGTCACTATTTCCATGAAATAATTAACAGTGGCCTAACCAAAGACTAATAACAATAACCTTTAATAATTAGCATAAACATTATCATGATATCTAACATTGATTATTTTAAGTATAGTTATAGAGTCAAATATCCATGTTTCATCACACATAATAATCACAAAAACTGTACTAGGTAGAAATTATAGTAATGTCCATTTTACATATGAGAAAATTGAGGTTTAGAGAGCATTTAAGTGACCTCACCAATGTCATCCCCCTAGTAGTCAAAATTATTACTTAGGCCATCATATGCTAGCATGCCACTATTATTAGAACACTATAAATATTACATACATGATCAATGATTGCATGAAAATTAAACATCGAATCGTTAAAATATAACAAATGAGGTACACTGACTAAGATCTTAAAGTATATATTTCTATGTATATCCCAAATAGTCTACTACTTAATAGAGACATTTTTAACTCTTTCTAGTTACTATCTTTTCAAAATAAAAAAATAACATGTAGGTTAATGAAATGAATTCACTTGAAGCAAAACATTATTGTGACACACAGAAAACAGGATTTACAATTCTAATCAAGGTCGAATCGGCTTTTAAATAATTAAAGGAGAAAAGATGTCAGTGTTAAATTTTCCCCGAAACATACCATTAATGTATTGCACCAATCCTCCGTCCACGTGCGGACTCGGCTCCAGCCAGCATTAAGCACACAGAGCTTCTCCTCTAAAACAGGCTCACTGCCCTCAATCAAGTTCTTCAGGGCAGCACTGCTCTCAGTGATGGTATTTAGATCAGCTTTTCTCTTTTCCAGATCCTTCAGAATATTCTAAAAGAGAAAAATACCAAGACCCACTTGATCTTTCTGAACACTATGAAAGGTTTTGGTTTTACTTTTTGTTTCAAGATTTTATTTACATTCAAGTTAGTTAACACACAGTGTAGTATTAGTTTCAGGGGTAAAATTCAGTGATTCAGCACTTGCAGATAACACCCAGTTTATACAGCTTTAATTTTTTTTCTTTCTTTTTTTTTTTTTAAAGATTTTTATTAATTTATTTGATAGACAGAGATCACAAGTAGGCAGAGAGGCAGGCAGAGAGAGAGGAGGAAGCAGGCTGTCCACAGAGCAGAGAGCCCGATGCGGGGCTCGATCCCACGACCCTGGGATCATGACCCGAGCCGAAGGCAACGGCTTTAACCCGCTGAGCCACCGAGGCGCCCCCAACTTTAATTTTTTAAAAACTTTTCTTCTACATATGTGTAGTAGTCCATGACTCCCTTAGATAATTCACGATATGTCAAAGGTTTCCAGAACTCCACAACCAATTAGCATGTTGAGAGTTCTTAACTTCCTAATAAAAACTAAAGCATTTAATTATGCAAATACAAAAAAGTAACAAAATCGGTTTTGAAAAGGTAATCACTTCATTAATTTTAAGTACAAATGCTACTTATTACACACACACACCAAGTATCTTCATCAGAGCTTTAGACATAACCAATTTTATATTCAGTAACTACAACCTGGCAAAGCAGAACTATCCCAGAATTTACAATTCTCAAAATTTTATAATGAATTTATCTCCTGGACCACTACAGGAAACTACTGATGTGTATTACATTTATTTGGAAGGATAATACCTTGTACTAGGTGCCTTAATATATAATCTGGTGCATTAGTATTATAAAAAATATTTCATCTTACCCTGTACTAGGTGCCTTAATATATAATCTGGTGCATTAGTATTATAAAAAATATTTCATCTTAGCTAAATCACAGGAGAACTAGCACAGCTAAGCTGTAATCATATAGTTGCCATATGCAAAGATAATACTCTGGGTGGTATAACGATAACTTGGATTTGCACATTCATAAGGTTTGACCAGGCAAGACGTGTACTCAGAGAAATACAGCGAAAATGCTGGATTCCAAAATTAAAACTACAAAGTTCTAAAATCAAAAAGTAACATGTGCATATCTACCCCACTGCTATTGTACCTTTTTTAGCCAACATTTAAACAAATCATTTCAAAGAGCTCATTTATATTTAATCTCACATCATTAAACTGCATTTTGGAAGGCATAAAAATTACAAATTCCCAGATGAGTCAAGGTTTAAACATTCACTTGGCCATATCAAATACTGGTATATTTATAAAGGCACTAAAATGTTTCTTCTAAATGTTCTTCTCCAGAAGGGAGTTTAAAAAAAAAAAAAAAAAACACAGCCAAGCTCTCTGCAGTAAAGACTTTCTATCTACCTTCACAGGGAATGTACTGATTGACTAGAACAGTCTTTAAGAACTATATAAAATAAGGGCGCCTGGGTGGCTTAGATGGTTAAGCATCTGCCTTCAGCTCAGGTCATGATCTCTGGTCCTGGGATCAAGCCCCACATCAGGCTCCCAGCTCAGTGGGGAGCCTGCTTCTCCCTCTCCCTCTGCCTCTCCCCCTGCTTGTGCTCTGTCTCTTTCTCTCTCAAATGAATAAATAAAATCTTTAAAAAAAAAAAAAACTATATAAAATAGGGACACCTGGGAGGCTCAGTCCATTAAACATCTGCCTTCGGCTCAAGTCATGATCCCAAGACCCTGTGATTGAGTCCCGTGTTGGACTCCCTCTCAGCAGGAATCTGCTTTCCTTCTCCCTCTACCCCTCCCCCCTGCTCCTGGGTGCGTGTATGCATGCGCATGCTCTCGCTCTCTCTCTCTCTCTCTCTCTCTCAAAGTATTTTTTCAAAGAACTATATGAGGGGCGCCTGGGTGGCTCAGTGGTTAAAGCCTCTGCCTTCGGCTCGGGTCATGATCCCAGGGTCCTGGGATCGAGCCCCACATTGGGCTCTCTGCTCGACAGGGAGCCTGCTTCCTCCTCTCTCTCTGCCTGCCTCTCTGCCTACTTGTGATCTCTGTCTGTCAAATAAACAAATAAAATCTTAAAAAAAAAAAAAGAACTATACGAAACAATTAACTATAAATAATTAAGTGTAAACAGTGCACAAAACTTCTACACCGATAGACTGTATTGTAAAGAAAATGACTATATTGAAAATAATATTTAAGCTACTGAATAAAAATGCTATTAAAGTTCAGGAATGAAAATGCTATTTAAATTTTTACATTGAAAAATTTTTACATAATTTTTAATTGCAAATACATTAAAATGTTGTGAAATATGAAGGTCTCTTAAATCTGAAAACAACACTGAAAAAGTGGGTGATTATGTTACACACTGACGTTTCATTTGATTTATTCTAATGAAGAGAATGTGCTGTGAATTCGTGATTTATATTTACCATCTTCATTATTTCAAACCTGAAATAAGATTAAATGGGAATTTTAAAATGAATAGTACCGGAAGAGACAATCTTACATTGTTTTAAAAGTCTTTACCTTAAAAAATAATCAGAATCAATTAATTGAATTGAATTGATGTGAGTACACAAATAGATGATTAAAAATTAAATATGCAAAAACCATATTACCTTTGTACAAGCTGTAATTAGTATAAAAGAGAAAAAGCATACTTTTTATACACCTATAAAAATAAATATGTAGGAATAAACACCATTGCATACATATATAATGTTTTTTTGTTTTTTGTTTTTTTTTAAGATTTTATTTATTTATTTGACAGAAGAGATCACAAGTAGGCAGAGAGGCATGCAGAGAGAGAGGAAGGGAAGCAGGCTCCCGGCTGAGCAGAGAGCCCGATGCAGGGCTCGATCCCAAGACCCTGGGATCATGACCTGAGTCGAAGGCAGAGGTTTTAACCCACTGAGCCACCCAGGCGCCCCTACATAATGTTTTTAAAGAAAAAAACCAAAGCATTATGTAGTAATATAAAAAAATTGGGGAGAAAAAGGAAATATGCCATTTACTAAGAAGACTTATTATAACAAAGACATTGATTCTCCTCAAAACAAATTTATAAATTTATGGAAATTCAAACCAAAATTTCTAACAGAATTTTTTAAATAATTTCAGACTAGCATATTTTAAGTTTATATGAGTATACACACACACACACACACCAGAAACATAAAGATGGAATCTGTTAACTACATGTTGAAATATATTATGAAGCCATATAGTTAAACAGTTGAAGAACAATTCAGAGGGTCAGATAAGTGAAGTGGAAAACAGAGAAAAGCAACAGGTAAAAAGAACATATGAATTTAGCATGTCAAATCAGAAAGGAAAAGATAATTAATATATAGTGCTAAGACAAATGGTTAACTATTTGGTTCTGAAGGATTAAAACACTAAAGGTAAAAGATGAAACTACAAAAGAGCTAGAAGAAAATATAAGTAAAGAATTATATAACCTTGGAGTTGGACTTTCTAAGCACTAAAGACAGAAACAGTGGAAAAAAAGATGAATTTTATTCTTTAAAAAATATACAATACAGTGGTTTTAAAAAGTATAGAACAGAAAGGAAACTTTTTTGCTGAGGCAAGGAAACAAAAAAGGAAAAGAAAAATGAAAGAACCCACAACACACTAAGCATTTATTACTGGGGTAGGTAAAGAGCTCTAAATTAAAAGACCAAAATGGTCAAAATTACAAAGAGGTAATTTTTCCTTAAGTCCAGTGTGGAGCCCATTGTGGGTTTGAACTCACAACCCTGAGATTAAGACCTGAGCTGAGATCAAGAGTCAGATCCTTAACAGATAGCCATCCAAGTGCCCCAAAAAGGCAGTTTTGTTAAAAGAGCTACAAATGGCCTCTAAACTTTGGGAAATGTTACAATTAAATAACCAAAACATAATATTTGCCTACCTTTGAGCAAGTAGAAATTCTCACTCACAGCTTATGGGTATAACATTTCCAAAGGGCAATTTTATAATGTGTATAAGAATTTTAAATGGATATATCCCTTGACCAATATTTTTAAGTCTAAGAATGTATCCTCAAGAAATAATCATGAATATATGCTATGATTTAGCTTCAAGTATATTCATTACAGCATTTTTTACAATAGTGGAAATTGGTAATAATTTAAATGGACATGAATAGAGGAATGGCTTAATTTTAAAAAACCAATAAAATACTACACTTCTCCAATGTGTGATACAAAACCTCTGCAGGTAAAGAAAAATATTAAAGATAAAAGTTTTTAAGACAAGGTTAAGAAACATTAGACACAATATAATTATTTTTATGTTTCTGCCTGTTCATGTTTATATGTGCCTATAAAAAACAAATGAAAACAGTGTATTCTTTGAGTATAAATGATTTTTCCTTCCTCTTTTTTCATTACATTGTACAAATGTCATCCAATTAGCTTACATGACTTAAGTTATTAATAAGAAAATAATGGCTTTCAAAATGTATTATAAAAGAAGATACCATTTCCTTGAAAAACTTAAATTTAACAAAAAGAAGGTTTGAAGTCTTTGCTTTGCATTTATCCGCAAATTCCAATGTTCCCCCTTTCCTTCCTGCATCCCTTTTTCCATCTTCTTGTCACGTCACACAGTCCATGTCATAATTGAACTCTCGTTCAATTGTTACCCCTAAAAAGTGTTCAAATTAAGAAATGTTTGCATCATACACGACCTCACAGCACCTGTAGATGTCAACACTGATATTTGTGGTTTTATATAACTTTCCATCACAGTATTGGCATTTGTATTCAGCACTTATCTGTAGTATACATGCTTCTTTCTTAGGAAGTACATTTAGGAAAAAAGAATGCCTTTGCTAAAAAAAAAAAAAAAAAGGAAGGATTTTGTGTTCCATTTAATCCTTTGTCCACCTCAAAAGAGAGAATCAGCAAATCTACTCTCTAATCTCTGATGTTGAAATAACTACAGAGTTACAGAAAACTCTTGGATCTTTTATTGATTTTTTTTTTGAAAATTCTGTTCTATGCTCTTTACACCAGTTCACTTGCAATATAAAGATTAGTTATGGGTATAAAAGTTATTATAGAAGAATTAATACTCAGCCCAATACTCTGAAAAACCAATACTCAAAAACTATCACCAACTGTGAAGGTAGTGATTAGAATGTTTTATGTACCACACAGGCACAATGATCCATGTGAGTTTAATGCTTTTGGAATCAAGATAAAAATATCTTCTTAAAATTGTTGTCTTTTATTTTTTTTAAAGGTTTTATTTATGTATTTGACAGAGAGAGATCACAAGTAGGCAGAGAGGCAGGCAGAAAGAGGAAGGGAAGCAGGCTCCCTGCTGAGCAGAGAGCCCGATGTGGGGCTCGATCCCAGGACCCTGGGATCATGACCTGAGCCGGAGGCAGAGGCTTTAACCCACTGAGCCACCCAGGCACCCCAAATTGTTGTCTTTTAAAATAGTTTTTTCTTTTTTCTTAAGACAGAGAAGTGGAAAAAATAATGGAAAAAAAGAAAATGCTATATGTAACATGAAATGGAGATAAAGGATATCCTGAACAAAATGCCACAGGAGACCCTGGCATAATACTGGCAGGTAACCTGAGCTACGTACGACTTACTTTAGCCCAGGCGATTTCTATATCCAGGTCCCCACTCAAGCCTCCTGACGTGGATTTCTGTACCAATTCAGCTTCAGTAACAGAAAGCCATTCAGAGAGAGAAGCAGTCTCTTTCTTCATTTTCCGGGCCAACTGTGATGCTCTTTCCAGGTCCTGTTTTCCCTCTGTCACCTAAAAAGGAGAAAGAGAGAAGGAGGGAGGGAGAGATAGGGTGAAAAGGAGGGAAGGGGGGTGAAAGGGAGGGAAGAGAAAGAGAGGGAGAGGGAGAGGAGGGAGAGAGAAAGGGAAAGGAAGAGGAAAAAGAACATGGAGAATAAATCCAAATAATAACTAAAGATCCAAACTATTCATCCTTAACCCCCAAGACATACATAACCTTTCTCTCTCCCACCTGGAGTCGCTCCATTCTTCTATTTCTACAAAGGGACAATATACTACAGAGGTTAAGTGTCGGACCACCCTGGATTTCTTTCTAAGTGACCTTGGTAGAAGCATAGCCCTCAAAAGCTTGGTATTAATGTACCAAATGAGAAAGATACATACACAGAGGGCTTGGCACAGCCCTTGTAACAAAGTTAAGGAATCAGTAAGTGGTATCTTTTATCTTTTGAATGGAAGATGCCTTACAATCCTCTCAAGAAAGAATTCTGTTTAAAAAACACACACATATATACTATATTCTAGAAATCTGAGGGGGAAAGCGTATGATTTTCATAATTATGTTTTGCCATTAACTACTTAGCTTAAAATATAATAAATGCCTATGCAGCATAAACCTTTAGTATTATTTTGTTTTTGTGGCTGACAGAAAGCAAAATGAACTGAACAAACATTTATCAGGCTCTTAACATAACTCCCATATCATGCTGAAGAATCTTACCCGTGCTATGCAGTGAGACCCCCAGCCCCTGTGAGAAGCTAGCCCTCCTACTTTGCAGGTCGGGGCAGTGACACTTAAAGGGGCTAAGGCTATGATCAGGGGGACATGCCACTGAATTGAGCCTGGTCTGACCCTTTATGTTACGTGATGGTACTCTCAAAACTATCATTCATTACCTAAAGCTAAGATAGCATTTTTAAGGGTATCACAAAACAATACATAAATAAAAATGTGTTCCTCCTTTTATGTGCACATATGTAGAGATAATTCGCATTACCTAAGTAGCAGAGTGATAAGTCATGTATGGGATAAGATTTTTCTTAGATGATAGAAAAACTGAATTTTCTTAATAAGTAATGTGGAATTACATTTCTTTTTTCCGGCTCCCTAGGTTCAATTTTACTCTTTCATACCTCAAGGATTGATTATTATTAAATTCCTTCTTAAAAGTGAAATATTTTTCTCTACAGAGTTTAATTAGAATTCATGACTTTAAATTAATAGCCCTTCAATGCAGACTTCAGGAGACAAATACATGAATTATATTAAAAGATATTAGGCATTCAGAGGACCTCATCTGATTTTACATGCCCAGGCAGTTACACAAGCATCATAAAACTTAATGTTACCAAAGATTTGTATAAACCTGGAAGAAAATAATTTACAGCTCAACTTACAACATTTCACCCTTCTCAGTCTAACCAATACATTTTGAGATGTAGTCCATTCTAAATTAGGCAGTATCAACTTGGAGACTAACCATTTATTCTTTCTCCCTCTTAGATATTCAACCATTCCCTCTTCATAGGATGATCCCCATCAGCTATGAATATACTCAAGTCTTGGGCACCTGGGTGGCTCCGTCAGTTATGCATCTGCCTTTGGCTCAAGTCATGATCTCCAGGTCCTGGGATGGAGCCCCACAGGGAGTGGGAGGGGGGAGTCCCTGCTTCTCCTATCTGCTTCTCCCTCTCCCTCTGCTCCTGTCCCCTGTTCACGCTCTCTCTCAAGTAAATAAATAAAATCAAAAACATATGTATACTCAAGTCTCTTATATTTTCTAAAAAACTGCCTTCTTTTGCTGCATCTCCCCTAAGATCTTCCTCTCTCCTATCTCTCCCTTACCAATTTTCTCTAAAGCATTTTCTTACCTTCCCCATATTTCTTACCTCCTTCCATTCTGTCTTCTGCCCCATCACTCCACAGAAATTGTCTTTGCTGATCTCAATAATGACTTCAAGGGCAACAGATGTAAATGGACATCTTTAAGTGGACATCATTTTTAATGTTCAGTAATTCAAAAACAATGCCTATACCCATCTCAAAATACCTTGTTCCCTTGGCTTCCCAGCCCTAGGGCTCTCCTGGTGTGCTAACACTTCTTGCTACTAACTGTTGTTTCATTTACGTATATTTTGTTTCTCCCATGTGGTTTTTTAAGGTGTATAATGTGATCATTTTATGTACTTATACAGATGAGATGATTACCACAACTTAATGCATCCATCATCTCCCATAGTTATCTTTTTTTTTTTGGTAGTGAAAACACATCTATCCTCTTAGCAGATTTCAAGTATACAATTATGGAGAACAGTATGGTGGTCCCTTAAAACATCAAAAATAAAATTACCATATGATCCAGTAATCCTACTTTGGTGTATATATCCAAAGGAAATGAAATCAGTGTTTAGAAAAGATATCTGCATGCCTATGTTCATGGCAGCCTTACACATGATAGTCAAGATGTGGAAACCACTTAAATGTCCACTAACGAATAGATAAATAAAATGTGGTACAGCTATACTTAAGTTTCTTTTGCAGACACAACTTCCTCAAATTTCTTACTAAGTGATCTAATTCCTCAAGACTTCGTTCAGGCCTTTTTTTATTTTACTTAAAAATTATTTTTATTTTTTCCAGTTTTATTGAGATATAGCACTGTATAAGTTTAAGGTATACAGCACAATGACTTTACTCACATAGATTACAAAATGATAACCACAATAACTTTAAACATCCATCATTTCATAGATACAAAAAAATTGGTTTAAAAAATGTTTTTCAAACATCCGTTTCATACAGATAAGAAAAAATGGTGAAGAGAACTCATGCGATTTACCCTCCTCACCACTTCTCTATGTACACATACAATGGTGTCAGCTGTAGGCAGCACGTTGTACATCACATCCCTAGGGCTTATGTACCTTGTGACTGCGAGTTTGTCCCCCAGCTCCGGTAGCCACAAATCTGATCTTTTTTTATGTGAGGTCATACATTATTTGTCTTTCTATGTCTGACTTATCTCACTTAGTACAATGCCCTCATTGTGCTAAATGAGATATACCATATATAGTACATATATAGACATCTTCTATATCCATTCTTCCATCAGTGGACACTTGGGTTGCTTCCATGCCTTGGCAACTCTAAACAGAGCTACTATGAACATGAGGGTGCCAATATTTCTTCAATGTAATATTTTTCTTTAAGATTTTATTTTATTTATTTGTTAGAGTGAGAGAGAGAGAGCATAGGCAGGCAGGCAGAGTGGCAGGCAGAGGCAGAGGGAGAAGCAGGCTCCCCGAGGAGCAAGGAGCCCGATGCGGGACTTGATCCCAGGATACCAGGATCACAACCTGAGCCGAAGGCAGACACTTAACCGACTGAGCCACCCAGGCGTCCCTCTTGAATATAATATTTTTGTTTCTGTCAGATATATATCCAGAAGTAGAATTACTGGATCATACTGTAGTTCTATTTTTAATTTTTTGAGGAACCTCTGCACTCTCTTCCATAGAAGTTGCACCAATTTACGATCCTACCAACAGTGCACATCCTGTTCTTCACATCCTCGCCAGCATTATCTCAACCTATTGAACAGGTGTGAGTTAATATCTCACTGTGGTTTTGATATGCATTTCCCCAGTGATCAGTCATGCTTGAGTACCTTCTCATGTACCTGTTGATCATTTGTATATCCTCTGTACAATGTCTATTCAGGTCCTCTGCCCATTTTTAATTGGATTATTTGGTTTTTTTTGCTATTGAGTTGTATGGTTCCTTTATATATTTTT
Source organism: Taxidea taxus jeffersonii (assembly GCA_003697995.1). Classification (NCBI taxonomy): domain Eukaryota; kingdom Metazoa; phylum Chordata; class Mammalia; order Carnivora; family Mustelidae; genus Taxidea; species Taxidea taxus. The sequence goes on along the minus strand of RCUC01162701.1, from coordinate 26,434 downwards.
TATATTAACTCATTATCATATATATGATCTACAAATATTTTTTTCACCATTCTGCAGGTTGTCTTTCCATTTTGTTGATGATTTCTTTGGCCGTGCAGAAGCTCTTTAGTTTGATGTAGTCCCACTCATTTATTTTTTATTTTGTGGCCTATATAGGTTTTTCTTTTCTCATTATATCTTCTCCCTAAACAATCTCATCATCACTGAAAACTTTAATTACCATCTCTATGCAGGTGACTCATAAAATTCCTAGCTTCAGCCCAGATATAGTCTCCAGACTTGAATAACTTTGTGAGTACCCAACATATTCAAGTTACTCTCACAAAGGCACTTATCATGTGAACATGCCCCATCCATACTTAGGACTTTTCCATGTCTCCACCTTTCCTTCCAGTGTCCCCCACCCCCCAGTCATGGCACCATGATCTTCCATGTAACCAAGCCAGAAACCCAGGGGTCATCGATCATCTCCTACCGTACTCCCACATCCTGATCCATCAACAACTCTTACTCACTTACTCCCACATCCTGATCCATCAACAACTCTTACTCACTTCACTTCTTAAATGTGTCTAAGACCATCTGCTCATGCCATCTCCACCACTCCACCCTCATTCATGCCACCATCATTTCTCACTAAGAACACAATGACTTCCTAACTGCTCTCTTCATATCTACTGCTGCCTTTCTCCAATTCATCCCCCAAACTGCAGTGAGTGATCTTTGAAAAAGCCAATGCATGAGCTTATTATCCTCCTGCTAAAATCTGCAATAACTTCTTAATGCTGTTAAGATTAAAATCCATGGGGCACCTGGGTGGCTCAGTGGGTTAAGCCTCTGCCTTCAGCTCAGGTCATGATCTCAGGGTCCTGGGATGGAGCCCCGCATCAGGCTCTCTGCTCAGCAGGGAGCCTACTTCCTCCTCTCTCTCTGCCTCTCTGCCTACTTGTGATCTCTGTCTGTCAAATAAATAAATAAAATCTTAAAAAAAAAAAAAAAGATTAAAATCTTTATCACAAACCCAGACACTAGTATGCTCTGGTCTCATCCCTTTCTCCAATACCATGTTCCTGACACTTGCTCTCTCTGCATTAGTCACACAAATGTACCATGCTGCCTCTTGCCACAGGGCCTTTTCATGTGCTCTCCCAGCAACCTTAAAGGCTGCTCCACTGCTTTCACCCAGGCTATTCCTACTCATCCTTCAGATCTCAGTTTACACATCATTTTCTGAAGGAAATGTGACCCCAGTTACATTCCTGTAACCCCAGTCTAGGCCAATTCCCCATGACATATACTCTTCAAGCACCACATACATTTCTTCCTAACATTTCAGACTGCTAATGTGCTGTCACTTTGTAAGACTACCTGATTAATGCTTTCTTCTCTCCTAACCCTAAATTCTATTAGACAAAGAGATAATTTATGTTTTTGTGCACCACTGTATCTCTACTGCCTATATGCTTCCTGTTACACAGTACCATCTCAATACTGTTGAATGAGAAAATGACTTAACACTAAAACCATAGACACAATTGGAGAATTGACATTAAAATGGCAACACCATTCCCATCCAAATATGCCCAGCTGATGAATAAATACAGTAATATTTGAGAAATAACTTCAGCCGTATAATAATACGGCTCTACAAGAAGCTCTACACTGTGTGTCCCAGATGTACAATGTATCAAAATGATATAAAATGTATCAGTTTAGCAATCTGCTCTTGCTTTAGTGAGGAGGTCAAAATTGTCCAGGAAATGTATGCACTGTTCATTCTTATTGATCCAAAAATGATAACAAAATTCCAGCTAGTTTTCTCTGGGTCTGTGCACCAACTTAGGTAATATTTAAAAACCCAAGAAGGATCTAAAATATTACCTAACACAGCTTTCCAATATTGCCAACAAGATATCACTTTAAACACTTTTGTTATTGTAGTTTTGCTTTGCTTTGCTTCCCTGGTTTTAGGGCAGAGTTCTTATAAGAGAAAACTTTCAACCTTCTGAATACAGTCATTCATAATATATAGCCAAAAATCCTCTTGCAGATTCACTCAGATGTCCAAATTATAGATGTTTCTTAAAAGGATTTCAGATCCTGCTAGATTAATGTGAACTTCCTGTCACTTACCATTTATTTGAGTCCCAGTGTTTTAATATTTCTCAGTAGACTACTCAATTTAGAAATCCAAGGAACAATAACTTGAGTTTATACAGGGGCTGGGAGAGTTTCCTTAGAATAACTTCTGAAAAGTGACTAGCCATTGAAAATACAAAAAGGAGTCTGGATTAAATATTAAAAGTAAATTTCTCTACCATTCTTCATCATTGTGATATTAATTTATAGCTGTAAAGAAATATAATAAAAAATACTGGAATAATTGAAAGCACTATTAGTGCCCTAAAATTCAAACATGCATTCCTCTAGGAGCAAGAGTTTAAAATGCATAAATGAGAGAGACGCAGGGGAGCGGTGGGCTTGTCCTTACCTGGGCACCCAGGTCATTGTAGAGAATCTTCAGAGAAGTCAGCTGTTCATCCATCCCCTTGGGATTGTCTGTTTGTTGCTTCTGGACAATGTGCCTTCCTGTTTTGATCACAGTTTCCACTTCCAGCTTGACTTCACTCAACGTTTTATAGAGTTTCTTTAAAAGAAAGCAAGGCACATTTTACACACTGTGGTGAAAAGTTGCTAATTGGAATCATTTCAGAATGCAGCTTATACAGACTGACAGCTACAAAGTAACTATGGAGATCAAAGGGCTTTATCTTCCTCCGATTTGGTTCAAAGGATAAGTGAAGTGAAATCAAGGTTGTATTATCTTTTTAAATTCAGATAAGAGAATAAACTAATAGATATTATACTTGTTTAAAAAAAAAACCCTCAAACATGTATTTTCAAGGTTTATGGAAGTACTTAGTGATAAAAACATTTTTCCTACGTAAAATGGAAAAATATTATGACTAAAAATTGAATGTCTATCATTTTTTAAATTATATTTTTAAAAACCATACATGCTATTACTAGGAAAAAAGCCAGCATTGGCTATATTTCTGGCTGTTGAAATTTGGAAGTATTAACATCCACTTTTTTTTTCTTTAGAATTATGTGAAGTACCAAGTCTACCACAATGAGCATGTATTACTTACATGATGAAAAGATATATACTCAATATATCAAGGTTCATGTAACTGTAAAAAATTGTGGAGTTATGTAGGTCAAATTCAGAGCTGTCCTCTTCCTAGTTACCTTGAAACTAAAAAGCTTTTATCTGGGTAAGTTCTCTAATTTCTGTCCATCATAACCTTGACCTGAAACATCTCCTGTGGCATTGTCACATAACAACAGACCACTGGACTAAGTTACACAAGGTCAAGGACAGTGTTCTACTGGTCTCTGTGTCTCATTAAATCAATAACTACTCACACACATACATACACATATGCCCACAAAGGCAAACATACACACTCACATAAACACACATACTCACACACCCAAAAATTTACAATTTGTTCATTCTTCTACTCATTCTAGCTTTTGAGTACACAAAACTTCAGTGTCCAACAAATAAGGAGACTGCAAATTTGAAAAGCACAAAGAACTCTGCCCTGAATTTTGTCTTAACACGTGTCATCTTAAGTTCTCTGTGAATCTTCTCAAGGAGAAGACTAATTCTAAGATTGTGCATACTTAGCCATATTATTTTTAAATTTCTACTCAACTGAATTATAATGTTCAAGACCAAAATAGTAATAAGGCCTTATAAATAATTTCTTTTTTCACATCTTAGTTTTAAACTGGAATTTAAATTTTTACTTTCCTAGAGAATGGGTTTTTTTTTAATGCTATAATATTCCCAACATCACTCCAAGTATAATTTCCTCTTTCATATTTTAGGCTAAAACTTTTTAAGTTTAAATTCAAAGTTTTACTTTCCTTAAGAATGATTTTCTTTTACACTGTAATATTCCTGACATCTATTCTCAGTATGGCTCTCCTATCTGACTCAAATTTATCCTTTAAAACTTGGCTTATTAGTCACATTCGGTCAAAATCTTCCCAAACTTCATGCTGTGGTTAAGATGTTTCCCTTGTTTTTTAAATCATGTTATAGGCATGTCTATTCCAGCTTCCTTATCTCATTACATTGTAGTAATTGATTTTACTCTCTCCCACCTCTCTTATCTCTTCTAATTTCCTTGAAGGACAAGATCACACTTTGATACTTTTAACCTGTTTTTCACCATCAAGCTCTCTTCTTAGCTCACTACAGACTGGTAATTATTAAATAAGCCATGTACAGAAGCACTAGATGAAGCTATGTTAGCTCCCAGAAAACCTACTGGACACAGTATCCCCCAATGGCCTCACCATACACTTGTCCAAATGGCTCTGTATGACATCAGGATCCACGTCCTTCGCGTCCAGAACATGAAGTTCTGCTTTCACACACTCCAACACACGCTTGCAATCAAGCATGCGCTGCTCGAAGTTTGCAGGCTTCTGGAAAAGCTGGAACTTTGTGGACACCTCTCGAAGTTTCCTCTGTTTCCCGAAATGAACAAAATAAGCAATTTGCATCAGAATGATGATCTCTCTCAGCAGAGGATATGAGTACAACATACACTGCTAAAGACTGCAAGACAAGGCAGCCATAAAAAACATTCCTTCAAGGAACACAGGCTTCCCAACCACCTGAGTGCCCTGCACAGAGCAGTGTCATGAATTACTTGACAGAATATCAGTCAGTCTAAGACATAAGAAAAGGCCCAACTGGCCTCATTAGAAGTAAAGCTTCACAGAATTTTTAACCTGCTTGAAAAATGTAGTTCAGGAACCTAAAACTCAAAATGCCCTTCATGGCAAGCTCAAGATCAATCATGCATCCACCATTAAAGGACCAGGTGGTGCCACATCCCACGCCCTCAGCCTGCTCAGTGTACCAGCCACACCAGAATGGACACAGGCTCTGCATTAATGGAAAAATCTATGTAAAGGTAAGTTCTAAATCTAGCTTGCTCTCTCTTTGCAATTCAACTATAAAATCAGATTCAGTATTTTCCACCCATGTAACAATTTGTTTCTGCCTCTCTTTCCAGGAGACAATGCATCATTCCCATCCCACTGCTGACATCATAAGGAAGACCAAAGTCATCGAAGTCATCAGCTCTTCCTCATGTTTTTTTTCTTGTTTTTTTTTTTTTTTTTTTTTACACCCAGCACATCAAAGAGTGAAAGGGAGCCCCTCTCCCTCTTCACCTGTAACACATCCATCTGATTTCCTCCTCTGGCATTCCTGCCTTCTGGGGAAGTTGGAGGCTGGGGGCGTGTGTTTCTTCTCAACTCCTCCAGAGTCAGCTCATGGGCTGAGATCTCTGCTTGGATTTTCTACAACAAAGAGTCAGAAAGGCGAGAACATCTTTTTTTATTAAAGTTCCAGAAAGTCACAAAATACATAAGAATATGTTGACCACTGCACAAGCTTTAATAACTTTAATAATACAGGCCACCTGTGTTGTAGGACTCCCATGTGGGACCCACAAACTAAGAGCTTTGCGTCTGTCATTTCTAGTGTTCACCACTTATTTATAAAAAGGGAATTTTCCCAACTTCACAACTATAATTTTAAAATGGTGATCACCTGCCAGGGTCTCACAGAGAGACCAAAAGAACTCCAAAACCCAGATGCGGCCCTATAAGTAATATCAATCTTCCTCACTAATTCAGTTTGGAATGGCAAGAGGAGGCTAGCTGTCTTGCGGGGGAGGAAGAGGTGACATATGCTCTTTTTATGACTCAAGGGCCCTCCACTCCACAGCGGTACCTGAGCTTCCTGTGGAACTTGGAAGGCATCTATCCTATCAGTCAAGTATGTCGTCAGCTGCTTGTCCAGCTCCCCCAAGCTCTCCTGCAGGACCTGAAGCATGTGATCGGTTTCCCGTAGGACCTGGAGTTGCTTTTCCAAAGCAATCTGCTTGCTCTCTGCCTACACGGGGGAAAAACTGAGTCATTAGTTGCTCAGCACCAACATAAAGACCTGAATATAAGAGAACCCTTATATTCTGGTCACCAAGAGAGAAACAGCCTGGAAAAGCACCAGGCTCAAAAGTTTGGCCTACATTATAAATAAATAATAGCTAGCAAAGATAACAGTGAAAAGATTCTTCTAGTATCTTATTTATCTGGCAGTGAATTACTAATTTTTACTTCTTTCTATATAAAGTGACAAAATATAAAAATGCCCTTGAGGGCGTTATGCTAAGAGAAATGAGTCAAACAGAGGAAAGCAAATAGCGTATGATCTCACTTATATGTAGAATCTAAAACAAACAACAAAAAAACAAGCTCTTAGAGACAGGAACGGAGTGATAATATGAAAAGAATAGATCTTAAAAGTCCTCATCACTGGAAAAAAATTATGACTATATATGGTGAGGGATGTTAGCTTAAACCTATTATGATTGTTTCACAATGTATACACATATCAAATCATTACATCATATACCTGAAAGTAATATAATTTTTTTAAGATTTTATTTATTTGACACAGAGACAGAGACAGTGAGAGAGGGAGAGAGAGAAAGAGCACAAGCAGGGGGAGCAGCAGAGGGAGAGGGAAAAGCAGGCTTCCCGACAAACAAGACGCCCGACCTGGGGCTTGATTCCAGGACCCCGGGGATCATGACCTGAGCTGAAGGTAGCCACTTAACCAACTGAGCCACCCAGGCACCTATACCTAAAAGCAACATAATGTTATATTTCAATTATGCCTCAATAAAAAGAAGAAAAAAGTAGTTTTCCTACATAACTTATTAAACAGAGACAATCAAAATGTCATCTATTACACATTTAGGACATTTATAGGAACTGGCAATAAGCTTATCAATAACAATACAAAATATAACCAGAATGTCTATCAGTAGAATGAACATATACATCTCTTTTTGTTCCCAAAGTCTCAAGTTCTACAGACTTGCATACATGTTGAACCACTATCTGATGCACTTTTGGGGTAAACCTGTTGCTATTCACAACCTAACCATCAATCACTATTATTTACTGTGTTTAAAAGCATGTAATATTGCGGCACCTGGGTGGCTCAGTGGGTTAAAGCCTCTGCCTCCGGCTCAGGTCATGATCCCAGGGTCCTGGGATCGAGCCCCGCATCAGGCTCTCTGCTCAGTGGGGAGCCTGCTTCCCCCCCACCCCGCCTGCCTCTCTGATCTCTGTCAAATAAATAAATAAAATCTTTAAAAAAAAAAAGTAGTAATATCCATCCAACCTTCCTATAAAGGATAATAGCCTTTCCCTACCTTAACGATAACAACATGCACATTGCGGTGCACTCTGAATAGATATCTAGAGATTTTGACATTTTACAACAGCAACTTATGTCAAATTCAGTTGGCCCCAATATTTACCAGGATAATTTGGATAATTTGATTTGATAATTTCCTAGTCTTATATACAGATGTACTATCCTTAAAGGAAATTAAATAGGTAGTAAGTAGGAACATTCTTAAAGATAGACTTTTTTAATCATCAAAGTTCTGCTTGTCCTCTAAGTGTTAGGCCTACTCTTCCCCACCTAGTATTTCAATGCCCTCAACACCCCCTATTCATGTTGGTTACCAACTCTTCCCCCGGTAAAAGTTCTTTCGGTCAGCTCTGTACAATGACATCTATCAACACCTGTGTTCCCCAATTCTTACCAAGTGACTCAGGTCTTCATATCGACTATTAAAAGCCTCCAGTTTCTCACTGATTATATCATCAAGAATCCCTCCATCAATTAGAGTCTGGCCAAGTTCTCGAATCTGGGTGCGATTATCCGCTGGGTGTCGCAAAACAGATTCCAGAGACTAGACAGGGAGAGGAGAAAAAATACGCATTGACGGAGGCAAAATATATCAAGGATCCTAAAAATGCCCACTTTTTTAAACAAGTAAGTCCATTCTCTAGAAATCTACCTAAAGAACAAGATCAGAAACGAGGTAGATGATTAATTTACAAAAATATCCATAATAATACTAATAAAAACCTAAAATTGAAAACTCAGTATGAATGATGATACATGTTACTAGATTTGCATAAAAGTAATTTCACTAATTATTAATTACATAGGGAAATGTTCATGGTATGCAAAGTTTAAAAGCAGAAAACAACCCTATACAAGAAAAATTATCTGTTATTGACTATATTACCAAAAACAGGTACTCATTTTTCCACAACATACATAGAATGCTAGGCACTGTTTTATATACACACTTTTTATATGCATAAATCTAATCAGCTGGATGAGCCAAATACTATTCCCATATTACAGACGGGAAAATTGAAGGTCACAGAGGTTAAGTACAAAAACATACAGTAAAAAGTAGAGCTACAATTATATAAAAATTTTAAAAATTTTTTTTAAAAAGTAGAGCTACGATTCCAACTTTAAGACTCTAAAGGCTCTTTTTATCCATTACTATGATGTATTGCCTTCCAGTGTGGATAGAAAATAATAATAATTAGGAAGAAATACAGCAAAATGTTTAAAAGTGCTTATCTTGCTTTTTACTTCTCTCCATTTTCCATGTTTCTGGAATGCACACGTTTAATTGTCATATTTGGAAGGTATGCTTTTAAAGTAAGCTTTCCAGACTTTCTCTTCTCTCAACCTCTCACCCTGGAATCTTACTTGGGAAGCGACATCTTTCCTCCCACAGCCTCAGTCCAGCTCTTGGACTCCGGTTCCCACCTTGGACTCATCTCTGACCTTCAGTCCAGTCATCCACTCAGTTATCCCTGCATCCCTTCCATTTTAAAAGCAAATGGACCCTCTTCCTCCTCTTTTATTGGAAGCAAATCTACTCTCTTTACATTTGAATCCATCGAATAAACAGTTCTTAAGTTATCCTGTGCCACACATCATGCTGGTAACTTGGGAACAGCCTCCTGGAGTTCGTGTCTAGGCCTGAGGACCAGCTCCAAGGACAGGACCCAGGCCTCCACTACTAACCACTCTACCCTGTCCCCAGCTCTTCGCAGGGGCGCTGTCTAATGAACAAAAATAACTTTATGAGGAAATAAGAGAGCGATCACCCTAACAACAGAAGGCAGAGTTTCATCCCGGGAAAGGTAAAAACCAGCTGGAAAATCACTAGGATGCTCCGCTAAATGCACGCATGCCTAAAATATACTATCAAACCGCTAACCCACCCCACGAGGCTGAGTTAGTGGATCACCAATAATCTAAATACGTGGGATTGTATTAACACTTTGGGCCATGGAAGTCCACGGAAAACCAGAGAAAAAGCAAATGCATGCGTCAACATAAAGCACCGCGCTCCTGCTCCAAGCAGGCACCTGGCCTCACGGCAACCAGTAGAAGCGCCTACCTCCAGGGCTTCGTTGACGGCGTCTGCCTTCTCAGGCAGGGCCTCGGTGCTCTTCATGCGCTCCTCCAAAGTGCTCAGCCAGCTGGTCTCAAGATCCAAATAGTGAAGCAGCTCGATCCAGCAGGACCACACCTCCTAAAATGAGCAAGAAGAAAGCTCAGCTATAGAAGAAGTCATTGGAGGGGCGCGTGGGTGGCTCAGTCGGATATGCTACTGCCTTGGGCTGGGGTCATGATCCCAGAGTCCTAGGATCGAGTCCTGCATGGGGCTCCTCACTGGGCAGGGAGCCTGCTTCTCCCTCTGCCTGCTCTGCCTGCTGCTCCCTCTGCTTGTGCTCACTCTTTCCTCTCTCTCTCTTTGACAAATAAATAAAGTCTTTAAAAAAAAATGTCATTGGAAATGCGATGCATCTCCAGTACAATACATTTTCTCTAATCCATACGAACAATGTCATTTAGATAGGAACGTATTTGAAAATTTAGAAACTGATGAAGTTGGAGCTTCAAATAAGGGAAAAATAAAATTCTTCAACAAATCATATTAGACCAGTTGGGAGACGCAGGGGAATAAAGAGGAATGAGTTGCCTCCCTCTGTGCACTAAAAAAAACAACAACAACAACAATAAAAAAAAAACCTCCAAGGATCTGTTTAAATGCTAAAAATAAAGCTATATATAATGAGTAAAAGAAACCAGGAGGGAAACATTATTTGTTTTTGTTTTTGTTTTTGTTTTTTAAAGATTTTATTTATTTATTTGACAGGGATCACAAGTAGGCAGAGAGGCAGGCAGAGAGAGAGAGGAGGAAACAGGCTCCCCGCTAAGCAGAGAGCCCGACAGGAAGGTAAAAAGTACTCCTAGCTGCAACACTTTTTAACAATCATACAGGAAATTAGAATTCCCTGCGGCTTACCCTATTCCAACTCAGAGCTCACTGATCCAACAATTTGCTGTATACTCCTTCCAATTTTTCCCTACATTTCTAGGAATGTGTCTATATCTGAAGAGAGTCACATGCAACCAAATGGAGTCATACTATACTCACTATATTAGTCCTAATCACTTATTCCCCACTCCTATGGGAGTTTTAGGGGGAAAGGGATAAATTTATCCTCCACTTCCAGAAGCAAAATTATGGGAGGAACTACCTCTTCCCATATGGGATGAGCCTATTTGATTGATCAATTTAGGAGGAAAAGTCCAGCACGGAGCCTCCTGGGATGACCCTCTTTCAACCTACTGATTCAGAGAAGGTACATCCCAGCCCCCCACAGGAGATCAGGGGGTAGCAAAATGTTCTATAAAAGGCCAGACAGTGAGTCTTTAGGTTTCATAGGCCACATTCAGTCTCTGTCAGAAATTCTTTTTTGTTTATTGTACATGTGTTTTGGTTTTTGAACCACCCTTTTAACATAGACAAACCATTTTTAGTTCACAAGCCTACAGACACAGGCCACAAACCAGATTTAATCCTTGGGCTATAATCCGCCAATCCCAGCTAAGACGAAAAGGGAAAAGAGGTGTCTAGTCCCTCCAATTTCTACAGACAGAGAGCAGACCAGGATCTACTCAGAGGCGAGCAGAACCTTATCTCTGATGGGAAAAAAAGATTGAGTCCCAGAGGGGCATTCCCAAAAAACCAACTGGTCCCAGATCAAGCAACGGTCATGCCCCTAGACTGGGGCACTGACTGCCCACACGTACCTGGCTGGATTCCAGAACTACTATTATTAGATTTCAGAGTCACCATTACCAGTGACTGTTATTTACCTTCTATTCCATCAACATTTTTACATGAGAGTGCCCACTGAGGTTTTCCTGTGCTCATCTCATCATGTATGTTGGGGGGGTGCGGTTCGGGATAACCTATTTTGTGTCCAGGTCACCAGACCTGGAGATGCTGGTCCCACACTCCTACACCTGAAAACTGCTTCAGAAGCCACATTTGCATCTGGACCTGAGACAGGTGACAAGACACTGGATTTCCAGCTCGAGGCTGCACTGAATATGACTTTGGGAGTCCTCAGGAGAGTCTAAGTGCAGTTTGTGTGAGGGAGCAATGGAACGAAATCACGGTCAGAGAGTGAGCTATGACAGACTAATAATAGCCACACATTTTTTGCCACCCCTGCCATTAAGTGGTGAAACTGTTTCCTCCTCCCCCAGGATGTGGGCTGGCCTGGGCAACCTGCTTAGAACGAAAGAATGCTATGGAGGTCATGTTCTACCAAACTGCAGGCCTAGCCTCTAAAGGGACTGGCAGCGACTGTTCTCTCCCTTCTAAAAGCCCACTGCCCCCCTGCCGAGAAGCCAGAAAACAGAGAGGCTGGGAGGAGAAATACCTGCAAAGGAGAAGCCGTCACCAGTGCCCCCGCTGAGCAACCTGAGTGAGCTCTCCCTACTCCGCAGGGAGCAGAAGAGCCACTCCGCTGGGCCAAATCAGCCCACAGCAGCAGAAGAAATAAGAAATGGCTGTGTTTGTAAGCTGCTGTGTGGGGGGAGGTTTGCTACGTAGCCACTGATAACAGAAGTGTAAGTGTATCCATTAAAACATATAAAAAGGGGATGGGAAGAATATATACCAACTCCTGGAAACTGACTACTTCAGGGGAGGGATTAGAGATGGTATGGGCTGGAAAAGGAGGAAACATAGTCTGTAATGCTAATTTGTTTTATTTTAAAAACAAGATCTGGAAAAATAAGGCAAAATAAGCTGGAGGATACATATATAGGTTATACATAGGTTATACAGACTATATGGGTATTAATAGTATTATTATCTATACTTCTCTAAAGTTTGAAATAGTTCATGATTTAGAAAAAAAATTTAAGGCATCTAGAAATAATTGAGGTAACAAACTTGGACTCTGCCAAAGAAAAGCATTCTTACTCTAATTTAAGAATTGGGACTATTTCTGCCCAAAATTCCTTAGTCATCTGGGGCATCATTTAAGAGCATTTCAGTTTTTAAACTTTTTTCATCTTTTCATGTCCCCCTTTAAAGATATTAAGGCCTCATCTTTTCTCTCTTATCTCTTCTTTATCTTTTTGGCATTCTTCCTTCTCTTCCCTCAAAGTAATTCTCTCAAATCAACTCTGAAGTAATTCTCAAAGCAATTTCAAATTCTCAACATACGTATTTCATTCCTCATCCTCAAATTGCCACCTCTGGGTCATAAACACAACTTGAAGAAATGACACAGAATACGCGGTGGTCTTTTGTTAGATTAGTATGACTTGGGGACTTTGTTATTTTATTTTAACATATTATGAGTTGTTATTTTGGCTATAAATAAATAGGAAAACAAAAGCACGGGTAAAACTACAGTAAAATTCAAGTCCAGGATCATTCACTAGGACCCAATGTATTAGGCATTAGGACATTAGGCATTAGGACCTATGTATTAGGCATACATAGTATTATATATTATATTTACAAAATTTTAAATTTTAAATTCTCAGTTGAGTAACCTCAGATATTTTATGTTAGACAATACAGCTGACCTCTGAACAACACAGCCTTGAAATGCATGGATCCAATTTTCACATGGATTTTTTTTTACAGCACAATAACATAAACATGTTTTCTTTTCCTTAGGATTTTCTTAACATTTTAACTTACATTATTGTAAGAATACCATATATGAGGGGCGCCTGGGTGGCTCAGTGAGTTAAGCCTCTGCCTTTGACTCAGGTCATGGTCTCAGGGTACTGGGATCGAGCCCCACATTGGGCTCTCTGCTCAGCAGGGAGCATGCTTTCCCCTCTCTCTCTGCCTGCCTCTCTGCTTACTTGTGCTCTCTCTCTGTCAAATAAATAAATTAAAAAGAAAAAAAAGAATACCATACATGATACATAAAACATGCAAAGTATGTGTTATTTAACCATTGATGTCATCAATAAGGCTTCTGGCCAACAGAAGGCTGTTAGTAGTTAAGTTCTGGGGAAGTCAAAAATTATAAACAGATATTCAGCTGGGTGACATCAGGTGTACTCAGTGTTCCTAACAACCCCCAGCCCCACACTGTTCAAGGATCAACTGTACATTAGCATTAAGGAATGACGTTTCATTTGACTTACAGCCTTCTCATTAACCAGTCTGAATTACACATATTTATCTTAGCATAAAACAGACTCAGAACAAGCAAGTACTGAATGAATTTAAATATCACAGCTGAGATTGTTTACCATTTTAGGATTTACCACAATACAATCATTTATTTTAGGTTGAACTGAATTTAAATTATATTACTTATAAAATGAAATGCTTCTTAAATCTTTTCAGTGAGATGCAACAGAAATCACACCAACATCAAAACAAGCAAGCAAAACCATATTAAAAAAAAAAAAAAATAGTCAAAGCATCATCCACATCTTCAACCAGTGGCCAGGGGGATAAATGGTCTAGCAAAATACCAGCACATTACAAGTTCTTCTTTCTGTCAGGTGGCTCTCTAACTTCAGATACCAGCCATAATAAAAAATTTCATTTCACCTCTGTGTACTAACCAGGCAAAACAAAACAAATGAGAGGCTCACATTATGCTGTTCTAGAGTTTTAGAATTACAACACTCTACAGATTATCTGAAACATGAAAATCTTGATTTCACATATAAAAAACATCTAAAGATATGAAACATCTGAAACAGCTTTCCTAAGGACCTTCTATTAATTAAAGGCAGATTTGGGCTTCCTATTTTTTATCCCAGTTTCCTTTTAACAACCTGTTATCCAAGAATGACTTTTTCTTTATGATCCCATACAGGAAAAGAAAATTCGAATTTTTTCCAACATATGGAAATGGTCAGTACTTTACAGAGTTTCATCTCAGAAATACGTCACTGATAAAACAACATACCTCTAGCGTGTGGCACTTTCCTCGAATTCGGTTACAGAGAAGTTGGTAATTCTCCAGCACAACATTCAGCTCAGATGTCAATTCCTGGCCACCAGAGGGCACCTTTGCAGCTAGTAACATGATGTTGTCCTTGAGAATCTTCACTCTCACCTCCTTCTGCAACACGTCCTCTTTTGCCCTCTGTTCCAAGAAAGGATGAACTTGAAAACTGTCTCCCTTTCTCAGTAACCAATTTCTTTCTTTTTCAAAAAGATAACTAAACCAAAATTAAAATGCTGACATGATTTTAACTATCTAATTGGAACATTATTTAGGTAATCACCACAGAGAGTACTTTTGAAATAAGAATGCGGACTGTAATATTTACATTTCATAACAAGCAATGTGAGCCCTGAAGTCACCTTCAGTTACTGACATGAAGTATTTTCAAAGTCTGGGTCCATGAAAAGAATCTAAGTGAGGTATTTTCATTAAACACTGTAAGTCTGAGTATATTAAACTTTAATAAATATTCACCGTAGTAGAAGTATCGTTTAAAAATAATGTAAACATACCTGTTTTTATCCTAAAACATGGGTGTGTCTATGCTTCTGATAATTAATAGCATTTTGAAGATGATGAAGTTATACTGGGAAGTCTAACCTAGTCCAGTTTCTTTCCTGACTCTCCCTCCATGCTAGGGATGAAGACTCACTTTCAGAAAAATCAACCTAAAACAGCTTTTCATTTTCCCTTTCAGCTTCCCTTACTGCTTAATGGTTTTAAATTTCCCTCGGGTGTTAAAGTAATTAAGTATAGTAGTTTTAAAAATCATAATGGTTGTTTGAAACAATAAAAACAAATAGAATGTTGCCCAATCAAGGGTTTTAAACTTATTTCTCTAAGCTTTCATCCCCAGGGACTTGAGCCACAAAGCTACAATGCTTATAATATAAAGGAAGAGAATAAATTAAATGAAATGGTTCTTAACAGGGTAGACTACCTTTAAAATACCTTATACTGAATATTTTAAAAGCTCTCAAAAAAACTACACTAAAAGAAATGCTTCAGTGAAAAAACTACATACAAGTACTGGAAAAGTCCCTTAGCGTATTTATTTTGATTCATATTCAATAAGACACTGATGAAATATAATCCCTTTTAAACAGATATGCAGGGATTTTTTGCTTTAGTTATGTTTTTAGGCAAGTTAAATTTGGCATAAAACAGTTACTATGTGGCTTAATCTTACTTTTTTTTTAAAAAAAGCCTTTAAGACCCTATCTCCTTTGGTGTGAACACTGAAGGACACTTGAAGCAATGTTAGAAATTTGGGAATGATGCCCAGTTCTTTTACTGTACAAAAAAAGAAAGCATTCAAGACTATTGACACAGGAATGTAAATTTACAGGAAATACATCCTGTGGACCCAAATGATATTAAATCCCTTGACAATGTTCCTACCACGACTCTTACCTGCTCGAACAAAATTTTGTTATTCATGTGTTTCCCATGAATTCACTGGAAGAATACCTTTGCTAAAATGAAGATATATCGCAACCGAATTGGGAAGTCGCCCTTGTTCCTAACAAAAGACAATGCTTTAAAACTTTTGGAAACAGATAGGGCTGATGGTTACACAACACTGTCGATGTAATTGATAAAACTAAATTTTTGAGTCATTCTCTGTAGCTCCCTGAGGTTCTAATGGAAGAAACAGTCTTCGGGGCTTTCATGGACGCAACTCATGCACCATATGGAACACGTAGACTCTCGGCTTCCTTTTCCTAGTAAAATCATAGCTCTCCTTCCATATTTCTTTTCCAGTTTGAAATCTAAGTGTGCAAGATTATATGTACATGTTGTTCTTCACAGATGATAGACAGATAGATTCATTCACCAATTCATTCGTTCACTCAGTCATTCGTATTTAACAGAGAAGGGGAGCTATCAAACCTGTTGACACTGGTCCAGACTCACCTTCATTTCATCCACTGCACTCTCGAGTTCTTCCGGGGACTTGTACTCAAAATCCCTCTCCAGGTATTCTTCTTCTGCCTGGGTCATCCATTCCTGCATCTCTGCCAAGTCTTTCTTCAGGTTCACTGCTTTTTCCTGACTTTCAGACAACCTATTTTTTTGAGTAGCAATCTGTAAAGGAAAAGCCATTCACCCAGATAAACAAATGCTAAAACACTAAATGTCAAGTTCTAGTTTCTAGTATCTAAGGACACAGGGATAGCTTTCCACAAAGAGCCTTGTTTTAACATTCAGATAAAATCCTTCATACATTTGTGCTGATGTTGTGGAATATTAGCAACAATGAAAACAATCATTGTAACTGCGATGTTACACCACATTTTGGATAGTAATCTAATATGGAAATACCTATTATAATTCTAAAAATGCATAACTCTTGACAGAGTAATTCCAAGTGAAGGAGTCTAACCTACAGCGATAAAAACATATATTTTAAGGAAATTTACAGTAGTGTTATTATGGAAAAAAACCTGGAAGCAACCAGAATGTCCATTTTCTCCCATAAAGCACTGTCATACAAAATTCTGGTTTTGATCATCTACTGTACTTGTATCTTGCACACCGACACAAAAAAGTAACATCAGAAAATAGGTTTTGTCTGAATCTTATTCAATAACTTAAATATTTCAGATAATCACAATCCTTGATATAAAAATATGTTCAGAGAGACCCTCCAACCACAAATGGACTTCAACTGTGAGAGGAGACAGCATCCCACAAAGAGCACCCAGCTCTCACTTCCTCCCACTCACAGGAAGTCTCAGAGGAGTGATCATGGAGTCAGGGGCTTGCTTGGCCACAAGGCTGACAGAGACCAAAAGCCAGCACAGGAATAGGATGGCTCTTGTGAGAGAAAGAGTGAATTCTTAGAGCCTTTCCTGTTCCTACTCTCCAAACAGGATCACAGACATAAAAATAGAAAGGGGTCAAACGGGAGGAGCCAGCAGTCTACACATCCCATGTCCTGCTGATCAGTACTTTAAGTGGGGTGGCTGTTTTTTAAAAATACATATATACAAATACAGATTCCTTAGGTTCCATTTCCAGAAAATTTTCCTTACTAATTTCTGGACACTTGTCAATTACATAATTCTCATAGATCCAGAGAGAAATAGAGACACTAATGAACTTTAAAAAAAAAGCTCCAAACTATAATTAATTATCCTGAGATTATATATTTCTTATTTTTTGGCATTAAAATGTCCTTTGTTTCATGATACCAGGGATATAATAGATGAAATAGATTGTTTTTATTTGTTGATTGACTTTATATATCCATCCTTTCTTAGCAAAATAAAGATATGGCAATGTTTTATTTGTCCAAAACGTCTTCAACTTTTATACTACTCAATGAAACACAAGAGTCTGGAATGGCTTTAGACAATGACTCACACAATACATGGTTGCCTCCTTGATGAGGACACTTAAAAATTTCTCATACATTTACTCTCATGATGAATCAATGGTAATTAATAATTATTATATGTTGTCATATCTATACATTTGTATATACAAAGATAGATACATAGATCTAAATATCTATGTCTGTATCTACCTATCATTTTCTTTGGTCCTTGCTGGCACTTCCAAACTATTTTCTGTACTTACTTTTTCCCAAATCTCAATAAATTCAAGCACAAACCACCAGAATATAGCACACATAGAGAAATTTGATTTTGGCCAGAATAGATGATATTAAAAAGTTATTTTCTTAAGTGGGGCAATGGTACTGTGGTTTTGCAGAAGACTGTCTTTATTCATGACAGAAGTAGTTTGTATTTAATACTCATGCTAAAGAACTTAGGGGGGAAGTGTCATGATAGCTTCAAACTCCTGCCAAAAGTACATTTTTAGGGAAAAAAAGTGTGTGTGTGTTCGTGTGTGTGTGTGTAGAGAGTGACGGAGAGAGAGAAAGCAGATGTGGTAGAACATTATAACTGGCAAATTAAAGAATGGGTATGTTGTTGCTCTCTCTACCTTTATTTCAACCTTCCTTTACGTCTGAACATATTCAAAATACAGAATTTGGAGGAAAACAGTGAAAACAAATTAAAACATTCCAAGGATGGAAATTATCAATTTTTCCTACATAAACATTAGCCAAAAAACATTGTAAGAAGAGATGTGTACCATGTAAGGGCTATCTGCAGAACAGTCCTATATGTCATACCTTCTCCTCCCATTTTTCACCCTTCCTCATTCACGTCAGCTTTGTGTAATCTCACTAGCGAAGCACAAGCAATCAGAAGGGAAAGTCCTACTGTACCCAGAGTTGCCTTCCTTCAATCACCACAGAGAAACTACCCAACAACAATCCAAACTTCCACAGAGAGAGTGGACCTCATCCTTCTCATGTATGACAGACTTCATTCCAGAAACTATCTTCTCTCAAATTCTTCTGCCTCCTTATTTTCTCCTTCTAAGCGAAGTCTTTCTTTTTGGAATGCAAATATCCTCTAACATCTCTTATTTCTAAAAATTACAAAAACAACTCTTCGGATACCCAGGTCCCTGCACCCACCTCATTTCTCTGCTCCCTTAAATAGGGAAATTCCTTCCTCAAAGTTGATTATACTTGTTGTCCCAACTGCTTACCTCCCATTTTCTTCTCAACATTCTCCAAAGTGATTCTCTTCCCTGTCAAGCCACCAGACCCTTTTCTCAAGGTCATTGAAAGCCTCCATCTTACCAGATCTAAAGCTCGACTTTCAGTTCTCCTTGGCCTCAGCAATCCTCAGTACAGGGCACTGTGGAAAGCTTTCTCCATATGGCCCTGGGGCCTCACAGCCTCCTGGTGTTTCTCTGCCAGCTGACCCTAGACCCTAACTCCTCAGCATCTTTGGACTTACCCTTTCCTCCTTCCAGCAGTAAGTGCTGAAGAGCCCCATCAGTGTGCCTCATAATCTCACACTTAGCCCTTCCAGAATGGAAATCATCATTTCACCTGCTCTCAGAAAAGCTTCTCGTTCCTTGAGTCTCCACCATTTCAGCAAACAGCACCAAAATTCACAGAGTGGAAGCTCTGCACAAACACTCAGCTGTCCTTGACCATTCCCTTTTCAAGATGACACTTCCAATCCATTACTAGATCCTATCTCTATTTTCAAAATATGGTCCAACCCTAATAGTCCTCGTGACCTCCACCACTATCTCTCTAGTCTGAAGGGCCAAGACAATAATAACCTCTTAAATAATCTTCTCTGTTTTCATTCTGGCTTTCCCAGAGCAAATTACCGACATGGTAACATCACCTCCCTGCTCAAACACCTCTGCTTTCTGTGTAAAATCACCCTTGAAATAAAATTTCAAAATTTTGTTTCAAAGGCCATATACAATTCATCCCACCTACATTCTGACTTTGGACCTTACCTACCCGCTAACTCCTCTCTTCATTCTCTTCCAGCTACACTGCCTTTCTGGTTCTTTGTTGAACACGCCAAGCTCATTCCCACCAAGGAGCCAAACTGGCCAGTTAGTGCACTCCCTTAATTAAAAGAAAAATCCATTTTTTTGCCCCAACCTGCCACCCATGCTATAGCTATTCTAGACCACTGTTTTTCAAACTGGATGGGCTTTAAAATCAATTCAGACACTGAAACAGAGGGTGGTCTGCCTCTTAAAAGCCACACAGCAGACCCGAAAAACGTACCTCCTTGCTAAGTTTCTCCAGTTGGGTTTGGTAGTCCGCTAGTTTTGTCTGCATCCAGGTTTTGATTCCAGCAACTGGACAGCTTCGAAGGTTAGCCTCTATTTCTCTCATGCCTTTCAGAGATGAGTCCATTGTTTCTATTTCATTAACAAAGGCCTGAACACAGAAACAAGCCCATATAGAGTTCATTCCTATATAAGTGGGTGCCACAACTATAATTTGTCTCTGCTTGCATCCCTGAAGATATTATAAAAACAGACTGCTTGGGAGTCAGGACTTCTAATTACTTAAGAAATATTGTGCCTTGAGAAATTCATTTCACCTGGGCGTTTCATATAGCCTTCTGCCAAATTAGATTGGAAATACTTGACTCTCGGCAGGGAATAGTACTCTCCATTAATTTACAGAAGCCTAATGATTTCGCCAAATATAAATTGCATGCAGTCTTACCGGCAAATTTCACTTGTTAAGTACGTTTTTCTTTAAGCCTCACTATGTGGCATAATAAGAGCAATATACAATTGGTGATTATGACCCTAAAATTATCATTGGAACATAAGATAGCAGCTCCTAATGAATTAAAATTGCTCTTGTTCTCTCTATGCAGAATTCTATAACCCTGGCCAAAAATGAAAATATGAATAGCCAGTCATTCTTTCAATAACTTTAAGCAAAAAAAAAAAAAAAAAAAGGTTTACAATGAAAGATATTTTATCTTGGTTTATTGTCATGTCATATTCATGCAATTTTAATAACAGCAAATAACAAAGAAGCAGAAGGAAATGTTATTTGTTACAGCAGAGTTCCTAAATCACAGAACTCACAGAGCACTGGTCCAGCCGACTTTGAAGCTCTTGGGCATCTCCTTGGACAGCCTGCTCTTTCATTAAAAAGTCTTTCACGCCATCCACCCACTTCTCAATGACTTTCAAATCCGCCTAAATCAAATGCAATAACAAACAGGGAAATTACTCAGTGACACTCAACCTAGTGCATCTCAAGGTCTATCACTACTGGAAGAAAGGCGATCTTTCACAACTTTGATAGCATCGTTTCTATTTATTGTGTATCTTTTTTTTAATCTTCCAAATCTGAAAATAATGATTTTCTTGATGATTGACTAAAATCCTTAAGAGATGACAGTTTGGTGATCATTCTAAAAAATCTCAAAACACTTTCCAGCAGAGAACCAAGCTACTTTGCTTAAATGTGTGCAACGTCAATAATTAAAAATTCAAATTACAGGAAAAATGCTTTGCTAGATGTAATCAGCTTAAAAAATCTTTTCTTCTCATATAATTTAGAACAAATTTTCTCCAAAAGTTAGCTACTCGAAGCAGGAATAAATTAATAGCATAGTGGAGGGGATACAATAGATTGATTGCTCTTAGTTCTGCTGTTAGACACCTTGTTACCTAAGAACCCAGGAGAGTCCACTGCTCAGCTTCACCCTTTCAGCCAATATTTACTAGGCACCCACTGCAATCCTTACTGTGTATGGTGCTGCAGATCAAAAACAAGTGAGAAAGGAAACATTTTGCAGAGAGAAGAAGAGACAGTAACATTGGAACTCGGCCATTAATACAATGAGGTAGGTCCAACTTGATCTCTAGTATTAGAGCAAAGTAATGGTCATTTCTTCCCAAGGTTTCCCGTTCTGTCACTGGTCAGTTTTACTTGTTAGTTTCCCTGATATGGAGCTGAATTGGTTCGCTTATATCTTGTCGATTCCTTGCTTCTAGTTCAACCCTAAGAATGGAAGTACATTTATAATCCTGCTCAAGATTTAAAGCAGTCACTGTGTCCTCCCTTGGTCTCCTATTGGTTAAGCATTCCAAATTCCTTCTGGGATGTCTCTAGAACATGAGGTCCAGATATGGCACTCACCACACCCATCACGATGCTCAGGAGACTACACCAATTTTTTTTAATGTCCTTATAACATACCACCCAGAACCAACTATTCTTCTCCTTATAATGCTGGAATGAATGGTAACAAGTGAACCTGCTATTTCACATATGGCTCTTATACTCATAAAATGCCATCTAACATCATTTAAGTTTTGTTCTTCTTGTTGTAGGGTTGTTTTTTGTTTCTTTCTTTAATTTGTTTGTTCACAGATGTATTAGTCACAATATTATTTATGGTTAGCCAGAATTTCAAAATTCCCATAACAAAATTCCCATAACCTCAAAATTACATTTCCCTTATCTCATATTGCTTCAGTGAGTTCTGGAATAAATTCAAGACTTGATATTTATAAATAAGAAATCTTCCCTTGTTATGCTAACAAAAGCTACCAATGTAGTAATTAAAAGCCAATAAAATGATTTGAATTTTTAGTTTCACCACTTTTGTACCAGCTCTTCCTCCTGGCTTTCTCTTATTTGCAAATATGACAGTGGGATGTCCTCTTGCTATTGGAATTTTTTTGCTGTTGGGTTTTGAGGGGTTTTTTTCTGGTGAAAAACAGGACCGAAGACAGTGCCTACCTGTGCATTTCCCCATAAGGATGCATCTCATTCATTAATCAATAAAGTTTTAGCTTAGTTTTCAAAATATAGGAATCTATGTAACACTAGCATCTAACTGGCTTACTACCTCCTTTGCATAAGGTTGGAAGAGATTTCTCAAATACTTTACTGATGAAGTCAAGAGTTGCTAAAAATGAGTTTGGGAGCCATTATTTGAACCAAATGAGCATACATGAAACGGGAGATTACAAATGTCCGTATCTACTAATCTAGTATCCCTCCTCCAAAAATAAAGGAAAGCAGTAATTAAAGGAAATAAGTCTGGGCAAGGCTTCTTGGTGGTGTCTCTGATGATTCCTAGCGACCACCACATTCCTGCCTAAGCACATACAAGATTTCTGGTTTGCCATTTATCTACAGCTCTGCCAGGAACGGACAAGAAGCTTACTTCAGGTCTTTAACTTCTAGAAAATAATGTTCCCCCCCAAATTAGGACATTGACCCCACTCTATTTTTCTGGTAATTTCTCACAAGACGCATAATGTGGCCTTAAGACCAAGAGTAAAATGCCCACATTACTTAGGATATAGATGTAGACATCTGCAAGCTCTTGGGTAGTTTTCCTGTCTAATTCCTCATAGAGGCACGAATGCTTCCTCAGTAATGACCATCTGACACTTCCCAATTTACGGGGCCCTTCTCTGATGAAGACAGGGAACAAAAAGCACTTGTTTGGTCTTTCAGCCTCTGTTACTGACCATGGGCATCCTGCACACACTTCCAAACACAGCTTCAAAAAAACCCTTTCTGTCACATTGTGAGCTTCCCTCAAGCATCCTTTCCCTCTGTTCTTTAGCCTGCCTGTCACTATTCTCACAAGCTCATGCACTCTTCCTCCTATGTATTATTTTAATTGGTGATGTATCTCTCCTGTGTTTGCTCTGTGTCCTAAGATCTACATGGCAAGACGTGCCCAGGGCAGGGGGAGGTGGGGTACAGAAAGATATAAAGTGGAAAAAGAGAGAATGTACAAATGGATCTATCTCTAGAATTCGGGGAGGACTTTTTTAAATTGCCCATTGAACTTGCCACTTCCTGCACTGTTACTCTCCATTCTCAACTTTTTAAGAACTCAAAACATCATTACTGCTATATAACTGGGTAATCCAGTAATGCCAGTTTTGAATTAAAAAATGGATGGTCTTCTGGGCCAAGGATTTTTGAAATTTATAGGGAAGCATTACATTCCATGGAAGTTTTCATCACAACCAGCCTTGACAGAAGCAAGCAGCCTCAGCAATCTGTCATTGGCATGTGAGAAACCAACCACCTTCCTTCCTCCCTCCCCCAGATACATACAGACCGTGTAAGTACCCAAGAGTCACACACACCTGTTCCTTCTCTTACACTTCAACACGAGAAAGAAAGAAAAAAGAAGAAGAAAGCAACAGACACAGATAAGCCATGAAGACCAAGTCGTCATCCCAACAGTAAGAAAAGGAATGGACAGGAATCTGACCACCTGTTTTCATCTACTAAAGTCCTTCACGTAATCCTGGCCACTCTGAGTTCTAAGAGAAGCAGTGTGACCCAGGTAAAGAAAGCCAAAAACTGTGACTACCAAGCTCAGCACCTCACCAGCCACAAGGTCTTGAGAAAGCAATTTCTCTTCTTTGAGCCTCAGCAGATCATCTACGAAATAGGAATAATAACAACTAGCTCACCTGGTTGTTCTGAAAAACAGAGATAAAGTCTGCTCCACCATCCAATACCTCCTCTTTCCCCAGAAAGAATTGTCTCAATGCACCTGTGGCAGGTGTTTCCTGTGCCTTAAAAAAGATACCCAAATTCTGCTCATCATTAAGGCAATCACACAAGAAAGTCGAAAGGAAGGACAAGAGCTCCCATGAAAAGTATTTCTCTGACCATTAAAAAAAAAAACACTCAGCTTATGCCCTTTTGAGTTTCTAATGTCCAATGAGTATTTAATTTTTTTCTCCATCTCTATTCACTTGCAGAATAAATATACACATGTAAATTACACAGAATATATATATGTAACTATATATCATATTATATGCTCTGAATATTATATATATATATATTAGGATTGGGTAATTTCTAATATTATCTCTTCTTTAGGGGACCTTGGCTCTTTTGAAGCAATATAAAACATTTTAAAATACTAGTAAACTTCTACAATAAATATCTATCATTAACTTACATGCACAGAATAAACTAAGTACTAACCTAGGACAACCATTTCTCATTCTCATTCATACTCACAAATTCTGAAAAAAATATAAAGTGACTATTATGGTATTTTGAAAACCAAAGTATCAAATATTCTAGTTTGGAAGGGCCAAAATTCTATGCTGACCATCAGTGCTCAAAAGCACTGATTTGTATGTGTCTGAGATGGGCAACACCTGCTACTGGGTCACGGAAAAGGAATGCAAGGTCATGAAAACAAGTCCTTTAACCTTAAAACACCCCATCTCCCAGCCTGGCCCGTAAGCTAGGGATGGGGGAAATGTGAAGCTTGGTAACTCTGGATTTAAGACAGTAAGATTCCAGAGTACGAACCTACCTCCCAAGATTTTGTTGACAGCTAAATTCTTGGCATTTTATTTTGTTCCTTCCCCATCTTCTGGAATGTCCACAGCTTTTTAAGCAATTTATAACCCAAAGCACAGGCAAGAAGAAGCATGAATCCAGAATTAAAGCAGTAATTTAAGGTAATGGGGTTTCTATTTTGCATAGTTTGATAATATTTGTGAACCTCAAATATACTCTTTTAAAAGTGTTCCTTCATTTAATAGGGAAGACCAGCAAGGACATTGCAACAACATTTATTATCTGAAACTAAGAAGAATTCTTAAATCAAAGGCTTAGAAAGCACCTTTAGTAAAGTAAAATGCATTCAAAATGAGAAAGAAAAAAAAAACCTCATGAGATCATTACATCAATCATGTTACCTAGAAAGAGTCAAATCAGCCATGTTGCAGATTACTCTTACTAGGTATTTACCATAGCGTTTTTACTCTGAAATTCTTCCCAGAGTCATTTCAAAGTTCTGTTCTCCCTGTCCCAGAGTTTTGGCATATACCCTTCCATGGTCCGAGTCAGACCACATCCAAATGCTCAGCAACTGAAGGAAGGGATGTGACTACACAGAGTCCTTCCATTTATGATAAGCAGGCATTCAGATTGCATAGATCCAACCTTAGTAGAGAAATGCAATTGGGTAAGATGCCTGTAGGCACCCACAAAGCAGTGACATTCCCATCCCCTTAACTTGCTGTTTCCTACACAGTGCTCCTGTCATCAACGAGCTCTGTCCTTAGGGGAGGAGAGACACACAGGTCTAGCCTTAGTAAAAGGTGGCCTGAGTTGAGGGTTTGTGAAGGTGTAAACAGTGCACAGTAGAATCCAGAGGAAATAATTAGCTCTGGGCGTGGTGCTGAGCAACACTGAACACTGTTTGCAAAACAAGCTTATTCTTTTTTTTTTCCTTAAGCTTTTCTATTTAAACATATAATGTAACCCCACCACCCTCTCCCAATCCCTCTCTCCCCCCACCCCCCTCAGTTTGTTTTATGACATTAAGAGTCTCTTTTGGTTTGTCTCCCTCCCGATCCCATCTTGTTTCATTTTTTTCTTTTCCTACCACCTTAACCCTCACCCCCGTTGCATCTCCACTTCCTCATATCAGGGAGATCATGTGATAGTTGTCTTTCTCTCATTGACTTATTTCGCTAAGCATAATACGCTCTAGTTCCATCCACGTTGACACAAATGGTAAGATTTCATTTTTTGATGGCTGCATAGTATTCCATTGTATATATATACCACCTCTTCTATATCCATTCATCTGTTGATGGACATCTAGGTTCTTTCCATAACTTGGCTATTGTGGACATTGCTGCTATAAACATTCGGGTACACATGCCCCTTTGGATCACTACATTTGTATCTTTAGGGTAAATACCCAGTAGGGCAATGGCTGGGTCATAAGGTAGCTCTATTTTCAACTTTTTGAGG